>JAZGTK010013741.1:0-14139 GCA_036877625.1 Ambastaia sidthimunki | reverse complement strand
TGTTACACAGGATATTATCTAGATGGCAGTCATGTGCAGTCATGACTTGTTGTCATAATGCTCAATTGGTCAGTTGTGTAGCAGAACTGGAACACATGCACATACACATTTGAATACACATGTAGCCCCTTCAATAACTGTTGGTACTGTGAGAAACATATAAAAATAGACAATAAGACAATAGGAACAGTAAGGATTGGCCATCAGGAATACTGGGAGAAATCCTGGTTGCCTGGTGTCTTCTGATTTTTAGTTTTTATTTTATTGCCTGTTGCAGCAAAGTGACATCCAAATTATGTTTCCTCTTAGTTGCAAATGTTTGTTTATTAGTATTTAGTAAGTAGTATTTTTAATGCCTTGCATCTTATTGATATGACTAATATGGCCATTATTTGTCTCATCATTTATATTTCAGTATTGTCTCTAAAATATCTAAAAAATATCATTTTTTAAATGAAAATAGGTAAAATGCCTTAAACAAATATTTTGTGTTATTTGTTAGGTATAATTTTATTTATAATTAGTGTCATTATCATTTTTCAATGAGTAAACAAGTGCAATGACTGTGTTTTTTATGTTAGATTTGCATCTGTATGCAAAAGTTTATAGAATATTTATGTTTACAGTATTCAAAATGTTTACAGTATGAAGCAAAATAATTACAGTAAGAGTTTTGCTCTTGGAACAGCCTTTCCATCAGAAGCACATCTATCCTTACCATTGGAACAGAGCAATTATAGTCTTTGAATTATGTGTTTGTGTAGTTCCTTTTTCCATTTATTGACAAAAAACACATTTCTAAAGTGTAATTACATTTCATGCTGTAATCTGTTTTCAAACTATACATTTGTAAAAGGGTTTTGTTAATGAGAATGAATGATACAAATTCATGAGCACCAGTAAAAAGAACATCTGTGCAAATTGTTGATAAAGCTATACTTTTTTAAAATTATTTAATTGACAAATGTCACCTCAACAGTAGGATGGATTTAGAAACATTTTATGCAGAAATGCGTTCTGCTTATATTTTATGAATAAGGCCTAGAATACACAAAAATTACTAATAGACCCTTTGGTAGATTAGCTAGGATTTTGGAAACAAAAAAAAAATGCTACAGCTGGAGCTTATTTCATTACAAACAATAAGCAAAAAAATCTGGAAGATTTCCTGCCAAAAAAAGTAACAAAAAGCTTATTGCTACCACTATGCATCAAAAGCTGTTTTTCAAGTTTTAACAAGTAGTAATTATACAATGTCACTGGTATCACAGAATTTTATGTCAGCATTTTAAACTAGTTTTTTAAGGATGCTCTTTGCATAATGGCTTTTTTAGTGTTTCTTTCAGGACGTAAAATGATTATGTAGCACTTTGGGGCAAATATGGCCACCAGTAATCCAAAACTGGAAGCCAGAATTGCAAAAACTTCCACAGCCACTGAATATTTCCCTGGTGAACTGACATATGCTGGAACAAACGCAATCCACACAGCACAGAAGATCAGCATGCTAAAGGTAATAAACTTTGCTTCATTAAAATTATCTGGAAGATTTCTTGCTAGGAAAGCTAACAAAAAGCTTATTGCTGCCAACAGTCCAATATAGCCAAGTAACATGGAAAAACCAGCCACAGAGCCTATAGTACATTCAAATACTATTTTAGAGATGGTGTATTGACTGTTTTTATGGGGTGTTGGAGATGCAGTTGTAAGCCAGACTGCACATATGACCACTTGAAGGGCAGTTAAGACCAAGACTGTACCTCTTTGTTGTGCTGCCCCAAACCATTTCATTGCACCTTTACCCTCTGGTCGAGATGACTTAAAGACGGCTATTACCACCATAGTCTTGACCAGAATGCTGGAGACACACAGGACAAAACTAATGCCAAACACAGCATGTCTTAACTGACACGTCCACAACTGTGGTTGTCCAATAAACAGCAGCACACACAGGAAACACAGTATGAGTGACAGCAGTAGCAGGAAGCTGAGCTCTGAATTGTTGGCACGCACAACTGGAGTGTTGCGATGATGAGCAAAGATAACAACCACCACAGTACAGATGCAGGTGCCAAGCAGGGAAGCAGTGGTCAGGGAGATGCCCAGAGGGTCTTCAAAAGATAGAAACTCCACTTCTTTGGGGATACACTGATCCTTTTCTGGATTGGACCAGAATTCATCTGGACACACTGTGCACTCAACAGCATCTGAAAAAAAGACAGAACGTTAAAGCCATTTAAAAGAAAATTCTATTTCACATTAGATTAACATTTTTAGATAAGGGCTTGTTTCTTTGTCAATTATCTCATCACCTGTCATGTTAGAAATCTCTCCATCTGCACATGGCAGGCAGTCAAAACAGCAGACAGGAAGGCCCTTCTTCCTGGCTCGTCTGGTGCCTGGAGGGCAGCTCTCACTGCATACAGATTGTGGGGGCTAAAGGATACATCATTAAAAATGTATGCGTCTAAAAAATATAGACTCTGAAACTTATACTCTTTCAGTGACCATTATTCCTGTATAATTCTGGGGACATTGTGTAGAGGACTGAAAATAAAATACAATTGTAGTTACTTTTTTTGTTTCAAAGTTCCAGTATATTGCATCTTCATCCAGTGTGAGCACCTTCCCTGATGTTGCTCCTTCATCCACCACACCGACTGTACGAACAATGATTGATCCATCAGAGCTCGGCTGCAAGTTCATCACATCATAGATGGCCAGTGGATCTCCATTCTTATCAAATGACACATGATCCCCAAAGCCTGTGGTGAAATTCACTTTCTGTAGATAATGGACCACCTGCACAGGTTACATACAGGACAATCATATCATTATAAATTATGGGTATTTTGCACATTTTTGTGTAAGATTTGTATTGATCATCTAGCTGTAAAGAAATGTTTAGTGTAACAAATATGCTTGCAGTCTTACCTGCCAAGGTTTCAAGACTGTTTTGTCAGCACAGCTATTTTCACTAAATGGTCCTCTCCCTTCCTCACACTGCATCAGGTCATGAAGTGCGTGTGCCAGAGCATAAACTGCCTTATACACATTATATGAGGCCCTCAGCCCTGAAACATCAGTGTATGCTGTGTTTGTACTGCTCAGATCCTCTTGCCCTGTACACATTTTTTCTTTCTCACCATTTTCAGTGTTAAACTTGCACCCGAACATGTTCTCCCAGAAGATGTTTACCATATTGTTTTTTGGATTTTTGTCAGGACGTAGGCGTAGAAGAAAGTCATGAAGTCCCTGGATCTCCCCTCTGCGGATGGCGATGCCCAGTGTGCCCCCCAGGAAGGGCAAAAGACGATGAGTGAGAAACATGGGAGAAGTGGCCCAACCTTCACTTGCAATCCACTGCCTGCCTGTCACATTCTGCAGCACTATCTCATCCACCAAAGGTAAAAAAGAGGACACAGTGGAGAAAACCACCACAACTCTGGCTGTAGAAGTCTGAATCACATGTACTATGCGCTGGATGTGTATGCGGTTGTTACTAAGAGGCAGGATTTCCGAAAAATCGATGCAACCTCCAAACAGCTGCATTTCCTTATGGAAGGACTGAGCAGCGTAGATGCCGTAGTCATCATCACTATTTATGACACCAACCCATGTCCATCCAAAATGTCTCAAGATCTGAACCATAGCCCTCACCTGGAAGGCATCACTGGGAATAGTTCTGAAGAAAGATGGGTACTTTTTTCTGTCACTCAAACAGGAGCAGGTGGCAAAGTAGCTAACCTAAAATACAATATTGATACAGAAAAAAATAAGAAAAGTATCATTGATAAAGCAATGACTCTTTTACATGGCTGTAAAAGAACAGAAAGTGAAACCACTTAATTGTTGAATGGTATATATATGTTGTCATACAATAGGTATTCGAAAGAGTCCCAGCACACTGGAGATTGAGATACAGTGAGTGGAACCTGGGTCACCAACAATTCCAACCATTGCTGGAGGGCCTGTACAGTTGAAATTGGAGAAAGACTCCTCTGTCCCACTGAGCAAAGCTACTGCAGCCCGCAAGGCCACTCCCAGCTTCATACAGTTGTCATACAGATGATAACCAAGTGTGATGTTAGGCAACAGGCTAGAATTCTTATTGATCTCATTTATGGCAAAAACCATAGCCTGTGCCTGCTGAAAGCCTCCCATATGGAATCTAGAAAAAACATCACAAATGCTGGGATTCAGTCTTTCTGAAAAATGTCATGACATGAATGTAAAACAATGTATAATTAGTGCAGTCTCACTAAAATAACTTTTAAACATTGTGACATCTTTAATTATGTAAGGACAAAAAGTTCATCATATAGTAAGTTTCTTTAGACAACAATTCAGCAATAACTGAATAAGTGGACAGTCAAATACAAGTCAAGAGCACAGATTTGTTCTGAATATGCTTCTTTATGTTTCCTTATTTTCTTCCTGTTGTCCTTGCTCACCGCTGGCAGTGTGGTTGTTCTGGTTCTTGTTTGAAGTCAAGTTCTGGGAACACTGTGACGAGATGAAATGCAAACAGACCTCCAATGATAAGATCTCCGTCCTGATACATCCCATTCAACTTAAAATGCCCCTGGAGCTCACAGAAGCCTGAGCTGGTGATTGAAGCAACAGAGACACAGTAAAAAGACATATATAGACATATGGGTAGAGTGAGCCACATCTCTCTCTCTCTCTCTTTCATTAATCTATGACAAACATTGGATGGAGCACTAATTTATAGAGCAGATGGTGCCACACAGACTTATCAGAACAGACGTCACGTCACACTGGATCTCTCCATTTTCATTTAATATTTTTTTAGACTAACCATAAATCATATATTGTTATATCAAAATAAAAATATTGTATGAGTAAGCTGTTAGGTTGAAATAGATTTATTTAATATTAAATGAATATTGAAATGTTTTGACCACCTGTGAAATTTAAATGTATTAATTTTTCACGTTTTCCAGATTATACTTGACTTGACCACTTTAAACTCTAAATTCTTTAAATTATTATTATTATGTATCTATGTTTATCACCTTCTAGAAAAAAAGATGTGATCATGGTGGTAAAAATTGCAAAGCAGATTTTCCCTACAAGTTTTTATACATTTATTAATCACCCATATACTGTAAATTAAACTGTATGCTGTATAAATCCGTGTAACCAAAAGCATTTTGGGTCACATTTAAAAACACTGACAGTGCCTGTTACACCCTGATCATTTATATCATTTATAGCTATAGGAGAGCGTGCACCTTAAATTATGCAGTAGGTGGCAGTCACCTTATGACAGCCTCTGTATCTGTCATTTACCACATCATCAGAGAAAACATCAGAGAAACACTAACCATAGGGGCATATGAATATAAAAAGCTTTTTATAATAAATATTCAATAAGCAGCACATTTAAATATTGTTATATTAATTATAGTCATATTTTTACTATCATCATTTTTACATGCCTCTTTTTCAGTGTTTCAAGCATTTTAATAATGCAGCTCAGATGGTAGAGCATTTTATTAGCATCAAAAAAGTTGTGTGTTTGAGTCCCAGGGAACACACATACTGATAAAATGTATAACTTGAATGTACTGTCGCTTTGGATAAAAGTGTTCGCCAAATGCAAAAAGGTAATGTAAAAGTATTCTAATGTAAAAGGAGATCTATTTGACTGTCACCACATGTGGTCCACATTTTAATAAAAAATTGAAGATGGTAAATTTAACATATCAAAATATAGAACTATTTAAATATCAGTGTTGCCTTTAAATTAGGCTGTATGTTTGATCGTGGGGGTCTGATTACAGGGATGTGGCTATTGTGGGTAATGATCATAGCGCCACCAACTGACAAAAGGATGTGTTGCACTTACAACTTAGACATAATCTTCTTATACTTGCCCAAATTACTTCAGTTCTCATCAGAATAATCTTAAGACAATTCTGCCATGACAACACATCAAATGTTAATATATATTAAGGCACCTGGCATGTGTCAGATTTCATTAAATTAAGTTTCACCTATAATATATTCATATATTCTTTATAAACATATCAATTAAAAACTGTAAATACAAACATATCAGCATATATATGATTTTCACCTACATTTATAAGTACATAACATCATTATACTTATTATTATGATATTAAAATAATTTGACACTAAAATCATTTAGTTTAGCCATTGTTTAAGATCCATAATATCAAGGAATTATTGAACTGAACCAGTTAAAGCACATGATGTCAGTCGCTACTCCACCCACCATGTATATTATTGGCCAGTCTTACATGACGTTTTAAATGACAAGTCTGTGATATAATTTATATAGGAGGGAATTCAAGTCTTCTATACACTCTGGGTGGAGTCCTCACAGTGTCTATAGTTAGATTTAAAAGTTTCAGCATGGGCAATAAGATGCCAGTGAATGAACTGATAGCACTGGGTATTTTGCTTCTGTGGTTGTCTATACCTCATTGGACATTAGATGCTGGAGATGAAACAGGATGGTGGTATTATAATTGGAGGGCTGTTTCCTCTGCACTACATAACTCCAGAACCTGAGCACAGCTACTCTGAGCTACCACAACATGAGGAGTTCAGCGAGCATGTGAAACTGCAGCGCAAAGAACCAGAAAACAGCAATGAAATAGCAAAATAATGTTTGGTTTTAAAACTGTATAAATGTAACACAAACGAGATCCCAGAATATATGCTGCATTTTATTTTACTAATGTTGAAAGAATTTATCTTGTTTGTATCTCTGTGTTGTATAATGTATCTGATCTGTTCTGCCTATGAACTGTTCTGCCTTAACACTATCAAACACAGGTTGCTGACAGTGCCAAATGCACCTCCACTGCCCCAGCACCAGCTGTCACTGGCATGGCATCATCTTCACTTACATGGGCTGTGGCACAAACTTTGGGTCCATTTGAAATTCCATTGGAAATATTCTAAAATAGGTGATAATTTTATGCATGTACTTATTTCAGTTAAATTACCTACTGTTCTGCCAAATATAATAATGCTGGCCTTCCATCTCTCTCCTGATCTCTTTTCTTTCATTTCTCTTTCTCCCTCTTTTTTCTGCTGGTGTCTCCCAGGATAAGCTACTTTGTGACCTGCACCTGCCTTACAGATAAGACAAAGTTTATTTCTTCTTTTGCTAAAACATTACAGTAAAATGTATATTACTTAACAAACAAAACTTAACAATTGTCCTTAACAATTCAGTAGCTTCTTCACTACCTTAAGAAAGTAAGTTTTATCAAACAGTTCAACGAGAAGGTATATTTTCACAAAAACGGAGAACCTGTGTCCCTCTATGATATCATAAACTGGCAAAACAATTGCATAGATTTAATCAAGTTTCAGTTTGTCGGCCTTTGATGGCTCTGTCCCACAATGGGCAGGGATCCTGTGTCAGCATAAACTGTTATTAAGTTCTTAGTTTTGAGTAGTGTTGTATTTGTATATATTGTATGCAGGTCCCTGTTTCTTCATGCATGCGTCCATGTTCCTCTGGAACACGACAGGCCACTCGGACAGGGCCGTCTATCGGCTGCTTTGACTGTTTGCCATGTGCTGAGAGGGAATTTGGCAATATCTCAGGTAAGCATTAGTAAATTGGATGCTTTTACATGGATCAGTTATTTACATTGTCTACATACTGTATGTGCTGCTTGAGAATTCTGGTTAACACATTGTTTATCAGGCGCTACTGAGGGTATCAAGTGTCCCCTATTTTATTGGTCAAACAAAGAAAGAATTGCCTGTGTTGTTGTCATAGAGGAGTTTCTCTCCTGCCACGAAATCATGGGCATCATTCTTATTTCTCTGTCTCTCTGTAGCAACTGTTATCACCATGGTCATCTTCACTTTTCCAAAGCACACCCATTAATAAGGTCAGCAACTGTGCGAGAGGTTCTTCTGCTGTCACTCAAACTTTCACTCACAAACAAAATGTTTGTACCTAAATGTTGTGTAGTATTGCTAAGGCCTGATTAAAACTCCAGAAAGACAATGACTAGAAAAATGTCAAAATGACTTTGACAAATGTTTAAAAATGTCAAAATGATTGCATTGATTTGGAACAGTGTCCATGCCCAATTATATGGATTGTCATATCTTATCCTGTTTATGTTTTTTATGAATTGATTAATGATTTTTTTTAAATGAATGTGAGCACCACTTTATTAATGAGATGTAATAAAATGACTGTAAACTGTTGACACTTGATTTATGCTGTTGACAATAACATTTAAAAATAAACTTTTCCTGAAGTCATATGGCCATTTTTATTAAACAAAATATAAAAAGGTTATACACACAGTCAATCCATATATATCAATTCATTGTTTCCATATTTTGTGGACTTTTTCCAAACATATTTTAAATATATATATATGCACATACAGCACAAACATTAAATGGTAAAACCATGCTTTTGATCAGTTTAATTAACCAGTGATGCATTAAAATATGTAATAGATGATATTATACTGTGTGCATATTATAATGTGTGTGCATTGTGTGTCTTTTGATGGTACTTTACTTTACATGTGTGACAACCTGAATAATCTGTAAAAATATGACTTATTGCTTAACGTAATATGACGTACATGAAAATAATAATATAAATGAAAGCTATTTGTGGAAAAAATTCTATGGCCTTCCATGGTTAGTTAACCAGTGTTTAAAATTAAAAAGCTAAAAAGTGTTAAAAAGTGTCTTATACAGAATGCAATGTAATTTTAGCACTTTGGCCAATTACATACATTAGATGACATACGTTTCATTTAAATCATGTGATGCGTTTTCGTGTTTTTCTTTAGTGTGTTTTACATGCACAACAGCTGCATAATATCTGCAAAGTTACAAAGATCTAAGTCTCCCACAAAATGATTTATTTTAAATAAAAGAAAAGGCTGATCCAGACCTGCCGATCCAAACTGCTGGTTGACTCCTCCCCCACATTCTTATGTCACAGTGTAGAAATATTTGAATAACGTCGCCAGTTATGGCAGTTGTGTTGCCGCTTATGACGGGCCGAAACATCTAAAAGCAAAACTAATGACTTGCTGCGGGAAGTCACTCAATTATCGCCAGTAGTTTTTGAGTTTTTCACTCATAAGCCGGTGCTGCCTACTGAGCAAACGACGGACTTTACTAACTCCTCAGACGACTGGCTCACTTCATCGTGCGGCTGCCTTCACTCACTCCGCGGACGACTCGCTGTCCTCAGCGGGCGACTTATAGGAAAATCTGACGCTTCGGAATCAGAATCTGTATGTATGTATGTTTTATTAATTTTTAACGTTTTTTTTCTTTTGAGTGTTTAAATGCGGAGTATTGTGCAGTGTCTAGTAACGCATAATGTTTGTCGTAGATAGATTTATGTTTTCAGACAGTATCCTGTTCTTATAACTTGAGGCACAAAGATTAGAAACATAGGCGCACAACGTGTTCTGTTTAATTGGGGCTTGCAAAGTTGGTTCGACACGGTCATCTGCATTTTATAGCTCTGACTCTTTAATAGCTCAGCTATAGCTAAACTGATGTGGTACAAATGACAACTTTATTAACTGTCTTTATAATGGCTTCGGTAGCTGAAACTCACAATTATGGCAAGAGGCGTAATATTTGCGCCACACACTTGAGATATACCGCCAACACTACGCAATTTGTCAGCTGGCCAATCAGAGTGCCCACGTTTTTCGGAAGGATGGGCTTTGTAGAAGTCCACGCGTTTAGAAGGGCGGGGTTTAGAGAAGCAACAATAATGCACTGCGTGTGGAAACATTGTGTTTTTAAGCTTAAACCATGTAAACATATTCCATTACACCAAATACACAAAATAAAGGTGTTTGAAAATAGCATAATATCACCCCTTAAAATAGGAAAGTCACTAGGAAGGAGTCTAATGCTGTCATTGCTAATGCGTGTCTTTCTGTTTCCCTTGGTGTTTAGTCCTGAATTTGTGCAGGCTGTTTTTAATTGATTTTTCCTGTTTTAATCGGAAAAAATAATTACTGAACAATCAGAGAAACATTGTGGTAAATATAACATTTTTAGCTCATATTTAGCTCATCTCAGTTCTATAGTTTGTGGCCTGCACGTTTATAATAAAGCCATGCATGGTTCCATAATTTGTGATGATTGCTTAATCCATGCATGAAAAATAAGTCACAAAAGCTAAATAAGCAACACGTTTACTGATATATAATGACCTTATATTTTGTAAATTTTGTTTGTTGGGTGTTTTCTTTTGATTACAGTGATATAATTATTTATTGTTTCCCTAGCATATGTTTTTGTGCTTCATGCAAAACATGCCATTTACACACAATAGAGTTATGCATTATTGTGATTTTGCAGGCAATTCTAGAATGTGGAAAACAATATTGCTTATTAAAACAGACATTTTAAACATAAGATGCCATTAAAATAAGGCTGGATGAAAGCTGCCTAGAATTGACAATTACAATTACACTGAAAAGTATCAGCAAATAATATGACATTAACAACCAATTATTTGGTTTTTATCTACCTTATAGAGTTGCCCTTTGAACTTTTCCCATCATGTGTTTTTTAGTATTCCTCTCTGGTTTAATGAGAATAATGTAACATTTTGGCACAAATATGCTTAACAATAAGCCAAAGGCAGATGACAGAATTGCAAAAATCTCCACTGCCACTGTGTACTTACCAGGTGAACTGATATAAGCGGGTATAAATGTTGCCCAGACAGCACAAAATATAAGCATACTGAATGAGATGAATTTCGCCTCGTTGAAGTTATCTGGTAGTTTCCTAGCTAGAAATGCCAGAACCAAGCAGATTGCAGAGAGAAGGCCGATATATCCTAAAACTGCATAAAACGCAGCATTCGATCCTGTGTTGCATTCTAAAATGATCTTTTTATTGTTATACTTTAGAGCTTTATCAGGAAATGGTGGGTTTATTTTAAGCCAAAGTATACAGATGCCTATTTGAATGGCAGTGCATGAGAACACAATGATTCTTTGTTGTACTGGACCAAACTTTTCAGCCACATTACTTCCTGGCAGTGTGGCTCTGAAAGCAGTAACAACTACTATGGTTTTCGCCAGAACACAAGAAATGCAAAGCGCAAAAGTGACCCCGAATGCAGTATGTCGTAGCATACATGACCAGACTGTTGGCTCACCAATAAATGTAAGCGGACAAAGGAAACAAAAGAACAGAGAAGCAAGTAATAGAGAGCTCAGCTCTGAATTGTTAGCTTTAACTATAGGTGTTTCTCTAAAGTGTATGAAGACAATAATGGTTGCTAAGGTAAGACCGGCTCCAAACAGAGATAGAGCAGTCAGAATTATCCCCATTGTTTCTGTATATGATAGAAACTCCGTGATTTTTATGACACATGTGTCTCGTCTCTCGTTTGACCAATATTCTTCAGGACAAAAAATGCAGTCTGCTGCTCCTATAATGTGGACAAAAAAGAATAAAAAAATGTATGATGCTGTAATAATTGTGATGGTTATTGGTATGTATTATGTAGGCAGTACAGGAAAATGGAAAGTGCACCTGTTGTATTTGATATCGAACCATCAGCACAAGGTATGCAGTCAAAGCAGCATACTGGCAGTCCTTTGATTTGTGCTTTTCTTGTGCCATTTGGGCAGATGTCTGAACACACAGACTTCGGTATCTGTCAAATTAACATGTGTTAGCCAATTTTTCAAGAAAATAAACTACTGTGTTTTAGTCGAAGTTTCAAGTACCCAATTTTCTGTGTTCCAGCGGATGTCGTCCTCTTTAACTGTAAGTTTATATGTCCCATCTGCAGAAGTAGTGTAATAGCCCACAGCTGTGTGTTGTACCTCTCCATTTCTCAGCTGCCAGTTTATAAGCTCATAGGATGCAGGCGGATCTCCGTTCTCATCAAAGAACACTTTTCCTCCATAATCATCTATAAAATTCACCTTTTGCAAACGATCGCTGACCTTTGAATGATGTAATATGCTGTACTTAATTATGATTTTTAAAATGTGGTTAATACAATAAATATTTTTGGAACAATTTGCTCACCAGTTTTGGAGTTATCTGTGATACGTTTAGGCACTGTCTCGTGACATTTTGTTCTGATTTGCAAAACAACAATTTATGAATGGCATGTGCAATTGCATACACAGCTTGATAGACATTGTATGTTACTCTAAGTTGTGATACATCAAAAAATTTGTCTGTGTAATTAAGTTTTTCTTCTCCTTTACACACTGGGTTGTTAACTGTAGCATTTGCAGATGGTAGTAGTGCACAATTAGG
This sequence comes from Ambastaia sidthimunki, assembly GCA_036877625.1. Lineage (NCBI taxonomy): Eukaryota > Metazoa > Chordata > Actinopteri > Cypriniformes > Botiidae > Ambastaia > Ambastaia sidthimunki. Next base: position 1,824 of record JAZGTK010013741.1, on the reverse strand, counting down.
GCAAGGTTTACAGCCAACCATTGTTTCCCAGAAGTCACTGACAAAAGCAGATTGTGAGTTAGAGTAAGGACTGATGTTTCTCAAAAATGGTCCTAGTTTGGGTATAGCCATTTTTCGTACCACAAATCCAACTGTCCCTCCAAAAGACTTGAACATTTCTGGGGTTGAGGGCCTTGCTGCAGTTACCCAGGCTTCACTTGCAATCCACTGAATTCCTGTGATGTTTTGTCTTACAACTTCTTTCATTAAAGGATAGAGATCTCCCTCTGGCACAAATGCCAGGATCACTTTTACTGTAGATTCTTTAATTAGTTCGACAACCTCATTGATTTTACTCTGAGGATACGTTCTCAGAATTGTGCCAACAAATGCAATGCAAACTCCTATTTTTTCAACTTCCTTTGTGAAGGCTGAAATTCCATTTCTTCCATAATCGTTGTCAGATTGTAAAGCTCCAATCCAGGTCCATCCATACCGATGTACAAGAGAGGCCAAAGCCTTTGCTTGGAAGTAGTCACTTGGTATTGTACGATAAAAAGATGGATATTTACTTCTGTCGCTGAGACATGCACATGTTGAAAAGTAACTTACCTAAAATGAATGAAAAACAAACATATAAATGTTAAAATCTGTTGACAGTTTAACCAAAAATTTAAAATCTGCCATCATTTACTGTCCTCAAGTTCTTTCAAATCTGTTTGACTTTCTTTCCTGTGTAAAAATAAAGCAGCGAGTGACTTGCCCTCGCAGTTCCCATTCAGTTTTATTATATAAAAAAGAACAGAATTAAACATTCAACAACATTTCTCCTTTTGTGTTGCACAGACAAGTGAAGGTCTGACAGGTTTGGAACACAATTAGGACAAATGAATGAATCTGTAGGTAAACTTTCTCTTTTACACCTTCAGGAACACTTAAAATATATATGATTATTTTAACATTACCATTGGCACTCTAAATGGTCCAAGTGTTCCAGCAACAGCTAAGGACTGAGACGATCCTGATTCAGCTACAAGAGCTGTTAGAGGAAGGTGACACTGAGTTGTATATTCCTGTTCCTTCTGCTCACTCACCAGTGTAAGAGCAGCACGTAAAACATTGGAAGGTGAAGCACAAGAGTCCATTATGTTATACCCCAAAGAAATGTTAGGAAGCAAAAACTCATCTTGGTTTATCTCCTCTATTGCAAACATCATAACCTGAGTCCAGCGGAAAGCACGTAGGTCAAATCTGTATAGAAAATTTGAGAAAAGAGATAAAGCTTGCATAATTCTTGCCAATAATGTTTGGATCACAGGCATGTTTGGAACTTACCCCACACAATTAACTCTCTGCATTTTTCTCTCAAATGAGGCAATTACATTTTCTTGTTTATTAAAAATGGGAAAAATTCCCCCAATCATGATGTCCCCAGTTTTGAAAATGTTGGGCATTTCAAATTTACCAAGCAGCTGGCATGAGAAGCCCATGTGTGCATGTAGCAGACAGGACAAAAACAAAGCATAAACTCTTTCCATCACTAAGCATTGACTTAAAAAGGATAAAGCTGAGTTATGGCTCTGTTATATAGAGTTTCTCACCTACCCACAGTGAATATTGGCTCATTATTTTATTCCCTGCTGAGCTGTGTAATCACAGTTATAATTTCATAAATTATACCTACCAATTTATAGTTTTTTATAAGTTTTGGTCTTAGACATAATACATGTCTATGTAGACATTGCTGGTGAATTTAAACATTTTACAGCTTTCAGTAACAATACAGAGGGTCATGATATGATAGTATAACATTTTTACATTTACATTAAATTGACATTTAATATT
>JAZGTK010013739.1:0-14139 GCA_036877625.1 Ambastaia sidthimunki | reverse complement strand
ACCTATCTAACACTGACCCTGTTTGACAGAAATATTGTTCCAGGACCAACAATGATGTTAATCAAGCAACACATGTTTACAGTGTTCATGGTACTGCAATGTCCATTTTTTCAGTCCAATCAATTCCTGATAGAAAAATTAAAAATGTTCCTAAACAACCTGTTTTATTAAAAAATATGTAAATCTTTCAAAGAATAAATGTGAGGATGTTATGGCTGGAGATAAATGAGAGAAACAGCAATTTATGTAAACGTAATAAAAACAAACACAATAATTACATGTAATAGCCCTTTTAAATACATATTAATCAAGTAAGTGACATTTTAGTTCAATTAGGGTGTTTGAGTCAACATGGTCCTGTTTTATTACCAAAGCTCTGCATGGCCAGTGCTCAATCACTTTTCTCTCAAGACCCCGAATGTCACATTTGCATCTGAGCCCTGCAGTTAGACAGTTTCATCTTGTCTCTAGTTTGACAAGTCATCTAATGTCATCTGGTTGTCACTCTATCAGTCTTGGATGATCAAATAGGCATCTTAAAGCTGTAGTACGTGTAAATTACATTTATAGTGACATTTAAGGATGGGAATATCTGTTTTAAAATGGCATCAAATTCAGACTTCCTGCCCAATTGCACTTAGTCTCAGCAATGCCAACCCATCAATACTGAAACAAGCTGATGAGGTTTCACATGGCTTAAAAATGTCACCTGTGAAAACATGTATTTTTGGAGATGTGGTGTGCCAACTTTGTATTTGTTCCTCTAAAATTACAAATTCTTACTGTTTGGTTTGTACTCATTTTATTTGTATTGTAGCTATTCCTTCTAATTGAGTTGGCCATTGATTATTCATTGGAGCCTTATTTGACTTTCAGTGCAGACAGTCGATAGGACTGATTTTAAAAACATCTTCTTTTGCAACCACACCTATTACATCAAATAACGTTTAAGGTTAATGTTTAAATGACCCTATTTACTTATTTATTCAAATACATGTGTCTGGTTTTATTTTGTATGACTGATAAGGGCATATAGTTTTAAATCATGTAAATCCTTCTCATTCTTAATTAAAATGTTACTTTCCCTAACTCTAAAACAACTTTTCGTTTTGGATGACATCACCAATCCCTTTTACTTCCCAGCCTTCCCCTCCAACCACCTGGCTCTGTTTTTGTCTATTTTATGTAACACCCACTGTTCATGAGGCAGTTGTGTCATGAATAGACCTGGATTTACAAAATGCAACATTTTCACTAATCAGGGCTGCATTTCTCAAAAGCATTGTCAGCCTATCATATATATAGAATAGAAGTATATCATATATAGAAGTATATCATAGAACCAATTGGCACCAATCATTTTTACATTTTTTTATGCTTTTGTGAAAATGCTTTGTGAATGCTGTTACTCGTTTACTTCAGAAATAAAACATCTTATATGTTGTTCTTTTTTGTTTTCCCACACTATAAAAATTAAAAATGTGGAGCTCATTTTACCTGATCTGACCCTTAAAAATGACTTAATAGTGTAACTAAATGTAGCCAAGTTGCTTTAGTCACATTAATTGTCAATAATATTACTGACTTGAATAGAAGTAGAACAGACTGAATACAATCGGAGGATTCTGAAGTTTGCTGCTCTAAAATTACCAACTGCTTCCACAGACAGAAGAAATTCAAATTGTTTTTTTATTTCTGAGTCCATTAGATTACGTAATAAGCATGATTTTATAATGTGAATTAGAGCTGTATGAGGATGTATGAATGTGTATGTTTGTACCTGTATGGTTGCATGTGATCTGTTTGGTAACATTTTTTATGTTTTATTTTGTCTTGTAGTTGTGTGTTAAACCAGTTAATTTAATTATTATGTTACCTATTGTCCATGAAGAACAATTTTAGGTTACCAGAGACAAAATTTTAACCAGGGCATGGTGCCAAGTCAATGATTGCAATAAACTGATGTATTTTTGCGCAACAGATTAACTTTGCATGCTTAGTTCTATTTTTCGCATAGTGGCTGATAAAACTAGATTAATTAATGCCTGTCCCTGAAAACTCCCCACATGCCTTTGAACAAGGAATAGCAGCAGTCATTGTCATTAACTCTGATGGCACAGCTGTGACAAAACTAATGATTCTTTCACAGGCTTGGGAAGCAGTGCAAGTGCCTGCAGCATCACTAATTCTTTTGAAAAGCGTGTCCTCTAAAACGATGAGCATAATGGGAATACAGAAAGTAGCCTTTGAAATGGAGTTCACAGACAGACATTGAGAACAGACAGCCGGGGTAAAGGTGTTCATTCACACGAGTACATTAGCAATGAGGTAATGGAAGTGAGGAAACCATGAGACTGCATTTTACCCTATTATGTATTTGTTTGGGTAGACTGTGTGTTTTATTTTTTTATATTTTTTAAAATAAAGTTGGGGAGGGGGGTTCTAGGTGTAATATTATAATACATACGTTATAACAAACGTCAAGTAACCACAACAGTTAACATAAATAAGTACGTGTTTTCGTAAAAAGACGCCCAAGCAAATAAGACGCTTTAGTCTGAGGTGGTAACCATAGCAACAGTACGCATTTTCTGTTACAATACTTCAGGCCTACTGTCTACTATAATAGTTTATCACTTTAGCCTATTATACATTTAATTATCACAAGTAGCCTTTTATCACATAAACGTCAGTCAGTGTTTTGTTTAATATTTTTAAGACGGACAATCTTTAAGTCTATAAAACTGTGTTTGATGCCTTAAATGACAATGTCAATGTACAAATCCTACTGATCAGGCATGAAATTAGATTAAAAAAGACCCACAGACGACAAGCATGTTGACATATCTACAGACAACAGTCAAATAGTTAGCAACAGGCTCGTCAGTGACTATTATAAAGTTTTATAACACACACACTTTAAATTGTGTCAAAGGTCAATACTACACATTAACAAATATATGTAATATAGTCAAGCTATATACGTTGTAAAGCCAATTCACTCACTGTAACAAAATTATGTGTTTACCGAAACCTTCGATCGATTGGTGCCAATAATATAAGATAATATGAATCTCAGAATCTCAAAAAACAACTAAACTCTCTAATAAAGTCATAATTTGTAAATTAGCACCTAAATAAAACTTAAATTTAGGTAAAAACACTTTAAATTAACGTAGGTACAGTTTAAAAGAAACCACGTAGAGCTACATGGGCCCTTTTCTTATACAGGACCAGCTTGTGGTAGAAACAAAAGTTTGTACTAGACGGCTGCGATATAAAAAAAAAACTGTGTTCCGCGCTTGTGTTTATTATTTTTGCTTGCAAATATTACATTTTTATTCCATAGAGAAATTATGAAATGCGTGCTCTCCCTCGTACAGCTGAAACCCGAAGTCTATCTAACAGACATTGTGACGAATACAAAGAAACCAAATCCATTGCGCATTTCAGTCGAATAAAAATACATTTTGTAATATGTCTTCAAGAAAAATCATGCTGTGATGACAAGAATGTGTCTCATCTTCTCCTTTTACAGTCAGATATTCAAATTTAAGTTGGAGGTTTCTTATAGCAGTCTACATGTAATGATGTGCCAAAAGCCTCTCCAAAAATTCGATATAAAATAAAAATAAATATTTGGACTTAAGGAACGAACGACTCCTACAATCACTTTTCATGTGCCACAGCAAGTTTGAGGTGGCTTCATCCAATGCAAACGCACAGTCCACCAATATTCAAGGTCTAAAAGAGTTTTGCATAGATACTCAAGAAAAGTCGTATTCGTAAAGGGCAATAATAGACACGATATCCAGCTTGTAACAGACTTCAACTTACCGTGAGCTGCGGCAACTAAACCTGCGAAAAGCAGCAAGATGTGCTTGAATCTCCCCATCATGTCCGCTGTAATTCCACGCAGCGCCGCGGTTTCTGGCGTTTTATTCTCAACGATCACAGTAATGCATAGAGATCCAGCTTTGGCAAGAAGATCTGACGCCTATGGCACACGGATTCGTCTATATTAGCTCTCATATCACCAAGAAGGGCCACTGCAGAGACGAGAGACCGTGATTCTGGGACCAAAAGTGATTCCCTCGGTCCAGACGGTGGAGACAGAATGGAGCGATGAGGCAGTATGCATCTAGAGGAAGGCGCTGGACTCAACCATCATGTATGATACAGGGGAATATGGAGATCTATAGTCTGCAGAAGCAGTCTACTGACATTTATGGGTCCATATGCAGAACATTAGTTGTTAACGAGCAAAAGTCATGAAGGCGCTTTTAAGTGAGACGTGATTGAATAGGTACGAGAAAAAACGAAGACTGCAACCTGTACATGATTCCCATCGGAATTTCGGTCATAATTTCGAACCAGTCCTAAATTTTCCTCATAGGATTTTAATAATTTAATACAAAACACATCTTATAAAGCACATAATTTCAATAAGACTATTATGCTACCCAATAGCCTAGGAATGGGTGCAGTGCAGGACATTAAAATGTATTTGAAGAACATTTTAAAACTCCCTGGACAGTTAAATAAAACCCCAGTGGTAGTAATATGAAGTTTTACAATTCTAGAACAATATGCCTTCATGTCCATTGCTCTTATAAATATATTGGCAAGCGTGTGTGTTAAAAAAATATACTTTTAGTTTTGTGTTCTGTAGGAATCCTATAAGAAATGTCCTGTTATGATCCTTTGGGATTGTGTCTGTCCTGTACACATTCCTTTAATATACTTTGGAGCTAATGGTGACTAAAATAGAGGACATCTTTACTAGTTTAACTACAAGGCAACGCCACTGACTTGCGATCTGTAACATCATCGTGGTTAATTATGTAATAAGGAGCAACAGTTAGGTTGAGCATGCTATTCTGCGAGGTGTTTGAGCGTCTGTGTATGAATCCGCTTTGATGACAATGGTTTACGCAACCCTATGACATAAATATTTGGCTAAATATAAAACGCAGCTCATCACTCTTATTTGCACCTCGCGTCTCCAGCAATCATCACACACACACTGCAAAAGAGGCAAGCGGCTCTTTAACAATACACTAAATCTCTCACAACTGCACACGAAACTATTAATAGCCGCAAAACGCGTTGGTCTGATGGCTTTTACAAGACTTCCGTGGAAACAAAGCGCACACTCAGGCCGATTTAAAATGTGCCTATGCTGCCATCTACTGAGCCTGGAAAATGAGACTGAGAAATGCACTAAGTATAGCGTTTGGGTCCGAGTCTGAGACCTCTAGTAAAATGCGTCTGCTTTGTAGTTTTCTAATTAATGCATAAATATATACATTACATGATATATAGGCTACTGTCAGCGTATAAGAAAAAATAATTTCAGATCATTTTTTTATTTTCAGATCGTATTTTTAGCAGGCTATGTGACTTGAGTGCTGAAATGCTATCTTGAGATCTGTGGCGCTGTCCATACGGTGGTGCTGAAACAGAGCTGCCCTTGACTCTAGCGATGGAACATAATAATGTTCACTCCCCTGTGCCTTCTGTGAAGGACACATTTAGCACCACCTGTTCCTGATCTTTCTTCTTTCTGTTTGTCGAGACCTAAGACCTTTTTTAACAGTGTTCACCATATGACTATTTCTTATTCTAATTATATTCATCTTGCACATCCAATGATTTTGCACTGAATGTTTAGGATTGATTTGTTTTTGTTTGTGTTTAATTTGTTTGTTTGTGCTGACATTTCATTTGTACCAGCATCAGTAGGATCAGTAGGTTCTCAACAGTGGGCTGTTGGTTTCTCCTGACAAGCTTAGGTCAGCAGGATAGAAAGAATGCTAAATACAAATAAAATGCACTGATTATATAATTGTGCATCATTAGAATATCAAATTATAATTATTTTATCAACATTTGCTATTGGCGTCAATAAACATGTAAAGTATACAGTATCTATACAGTATTTCATCTGTCAATTTGATGTTACATGACAATTTGGTTACTAAAACATAATTTGGCTCAGCAGGGTCATAAATCACATTTATATTGTGTATGTATTTTCAAAGGTGTCACTTTACTTATTTACCTTATACAGCACCAAACCAGTTATATTATCACCATGCTTGTGCAGTTTACAGTGAGTGTGCAGTTAACATTTTTGTTGCATTTGTATTGTAGCGTTTGCACTGTGTCTGATGTAAAATCTGGGTCCTGATGTAAAACCAGTTGCAAACCACTGAAGTAGAAAGTGAACAGTGATGCTTAACCTTTTTGGCTATTGCACAAGTTACTTTATTACCCTCATGATCATTGCTGATGATAGAGTTTTGTGCATTGATAGGCAGCTTCAGCAACAGCTTGAATGTAATTAAAGCTTATAGTAGTTTTGATTTAATTTGGCCTAATTAGGTTCCCAGGAATATCTCAGATGTATCACAGATAAACTGAATTTATGGCAACTTGCGGAGTAAGCAGACATTTTACTGTGCTTACAACTTTAATGGTACCGTCTGTTTTTGATAAAAAGATGCCACTCAATGCCCAGCAACCAGCTCAAGGGTTAAAAACATACAAAGGTTGGTTTATTAAAGCATTGCTTTTGGATGAATGCATTGTTGTGATGCCTGTCAGTTTTTAAATAGACAAGTTTATGTCTATTTTGTATGCAGGTAAATTAACTTGCCCTTAGGTAACTGGATGATTTAGCTTTTTGTATATGTGTATATATGTGTGCTGTGGAAGAAGAGGTTGTGTATCTGCAAAATGGCTCTGAAGGTCTAATGCCTGTATGCCTGCAAACGCTACAGCACTGCAGCTCACACCATTGCTTATTTGACTTATTTGGCCTTTAATGCTAATGAACTGATAAGAAGAAAAAACTGCACCGTGTCTGCTGCACTCAACATAGTGTTGTCTTTCGCCTATTCAACAAATAATCTCACAAAAGAGAAGATGAAATGCACTCAAGTGAAGAAACTTCTGTTCAGCAGACGCTGGGAAACATAAAATAATACAGCAGAATATTCATTCAGCCGTTACCCCATAAAATATCCTATTGAAATTCAGCTGCCGACACTAGCTGGAATTCCAATTGCATGCAAGAGTGAGATGTCACCATTGACATTTCTGCTCCTTGTGCACCTTCAAAGACTATTGTGATTTGTTTTCTAATGAGCAGTGAAATATATTTTTGCACTTTACTCTCTGGATTTTGAATAGGAAACTTAACTCATCTTTTTATGGTATGGAAACTGACTTTGTTGATGTTAATGAGTTTAAGAAACTATTTGAATGTATGATTCTTTAAAAAAAAAAGGATGAATGAAACCTAACAGGGTAACTTTTGACATTACATCTTGACAGATTATGAACAATTATAGCAAGTTCTTGATATGAGCTTGTCGATTTGATTAAGCATATTCAAATTCTGCCTATATTTATGGTGCAATAGTTCTCTGTAAAAATAAATAAGTGTCTTTATGTAATTACACTCCAGACCTATACAAAACAACATGTATGTGCATAGTAAGTACACTGTATCATATGCTTCATTTTTAATGTAAGTGCACAGTATTTAAGCCACTCAATATGAATTGTGACCAAATACCGTAATACAACATCTTTAATGAGTCACCATTATGCATAGAATTTACAAAAATTCCTTTGATTGCCTGTGTTTTTTTCATTATTTGGTCCAAATCATCCATTTTAAATTTTTTTATAAAATTGTAATTTTCTAATGACAGAAAGTAATATGTTGGCACAATTATATTTTTGTCTATAAAAAATAATTTTAAACATTTACAAACAAGTACATTTATTTTAAGTGTTTCTAAATGTTTCCAGATTATAGTAATGGAGAATTAGATTTCTTAAGCTACAGTAATCAAAGGAATGTTATCAGTTTTAAAAATAGTCTTTAATTTCATGAAGCATAATACAATTTGATTTTGACTTGATTTTGGGGTGAAATATGACCTGGACATTTTTCTGTCTAGGACAGACTGTATATCCGAGTACATTAGGATAGCTGCTTAATGACAGCAAGATTTGAAGTGGTCTGCAGTTAATCTTTAGTGTGAATACCAGGAGGAGCCTGACCTAGATTCCTGTGGTATTCAGAAATATAGTGTGTGGTTTTTATGGCCTCTCTAAAATCACTTTGACATACTTTAAGGACATGCGATTTATAAATAAATGTAGCAAAACAAATCATTGTGGAGACATGGAAGAATATTTTACACATTCCAAGACTGTGTTAATGCATAGACTGCTTTGAAGGTGTAAATCTGACATTTTATAATAAATAATCTAGACAGACAAAAGATGGACCACTCAATATGGAAACAATAAAAGATTGTGGCTGTGAAGGGTAATGGTGCTATTGTCTGTCAACAACTACTCACTTAACAAGAGGATTTTAACATTTAAAAATAATCGTAAATGCTGGTAATTCATAAAAAATAAGTGATTTGTCAATGATGTGACACATTTTTTGTGTGTCTTCAAAAATACATATACAGACATTGACTGATTTTTGAAATAAAATAATTTGTTATATTTTTGCAAAAATGTCTAAATTAAGGTTAATGAGATAAGCTTTACTAAATAACTAATAAATAACTATTTATTAATAGTTTGCAAAAGCTTCATTCTATATTATTAATAATTAAAAACTGTTATTCTGGCAAATTAAATGTCAGGGTTTTATAATCAGCATACAAATGGACAATTTGTTGTCAAAACTAAAAACAGTAAATGATATCACAGAGGAAACCTCTGTGGACCATCATGATTTAAAGTATTTTCATTCTGTTTTGTTATTGATTATAACTGTGGTGAACTATGGTAAAATGTCTTTTGTTTCCAGGGACTGTCAATCATTACTTTTCATCTCTCTCTCTCTCACACACACACTCACACAGACACAACTTTCCTCTCTTTTTATTTTTCCCTTTCATTCATTCTCTGAATATTTCTGACTCTTCCTTGTCTGAATGACAGGTTGTTTGTACAAAACCTTTCCTGAACCCTCACTTAGAGGCACACTGAATTTGAAACAAGCCATGAGCAGAAATAGATTTAACTATGGGTAGGACAAAAGACAAAACAGCTGCAATTGTACATACCTGAAAAACTTCGTTGAGAAACATGAAGTCAGCTGTACAAAGGTTAGAACAGTCAGAATCTTATAACCTCATCATTAGACGTCCTATTCTCTTTTGATGAACCCATGGACTTTAAGTTTTAGCAGACTTTTATTCATACTTAAAGCAAATTGGTACAATTACCGATGGTTCTTTTCCAAAAAGAAGACTGCATGCACTCTGGCATACTCCTGATGTGAGGGTTTTCTTCAGAAGATGATATAATGTACTGGGTCTCCACATTATAAGCTGCTATATTTTGGCCAGATTCTAAGGCAATCTTCATGGTGTAGGTAATCCCTTAATGCATTGCAACACACTTTAGAAACCCTTCCAAAAAACAATTATACTTTTTTTAAATATACTTACAAAAGACTTCAAAGTACAACATACATTTTCCAAAATCAGTCCAAAACTAAGTTCCGTCTTACTGATGTAACAATCCAATCAAATCGCATTCTACCTCGCTTTTTTATTTAAAATGCTAATGAAATCCATTTCAATGTAAATTGTTAGTAGATACAGTTCCAGTCATTTATCATTGTGAAGACACACATCATCAGTCACCATGACAGTTTTTGACCTGAAGCAAAACATTTGCATTATAATCACTGCTGAAGATGAACCAGCTTGACTCAAATGTGGGCATGGTCAACAGTCAGTCTATATAAGACGATAAGTTATTTTAACAATGTAGGGTAAAATGTTTCAGGGTTATAGGTTTTAGTTTGACACCTGGTGTGTCATAGAGTTTTAATCAAGACAAATTAGATTTGATTGGTTTATTTTCTTTAAACTTTAAAATCTTGCCAATGAGAAAATGGTTAGTAAAGAGAAAACTGCATTGAGTAAGGGCATCAAAGTTACTTTAATGAGAAAACCTCCTGTCTCATGACTCCTCAGTCAATTCCCAAAACTCTGAAAAAAGTTTACTCAAATAAGTAAGTAACAATTAAATGTGGAAATGTTTGGTGAATTGTTTTGTTGATATCAGAACATCAGCACCAATAAACCTTTATTGCAAATGTTTCCCATTTACGTGTTCTGAATTTATATTTATATTTCAGCCGTACATGTATACTTGTACATGTATGTTTGCAGTTGATTGTAAGATTTTAAAAAGTTACTTCACTCAAAAATGAGAGTTTTGTAATAATTTCTTCCCCTTATGTTGTTTTATATTCATATAACTTGCTGAGCTGAAGATGAGAGGGTTTGTTGAATGTTGACAGTTTTTCCATCTGATGAAAGTGAATGGTGACTGGGCTCTATAACATTCTACTGAACATCTCCTATAGTGTTGGGAATTCATCAAGTGAAGACAGAACTTTCATTTTTGGTTGAACTATCTCTTTAACTACAGGTATCCCTGTAGCTTTTACAACCGTGCTCATATTGAAGACATTGTCTATATGTTTACATTGCCATAATGATTTTATAGTTTCATTATTAAACAAATTCAATATCCATTTATTGAGCAAAACTTAAGTTTCCAAAGTCTAGTCCCACATGTAGAGAGATTAGACCATTGCTGAGCCTTGCGTGACCACACAGCCAAGTCCTAAAGATGCAGTCATTCAGGGGAAAATGGAACACATTTAAACTAAATCCATGGCAAAGAGGCAGTGAATAGTGGATAAAGAAGGCTGCAGTCAATATCGCAGCAGTACACAAGAGTGTGAGAAAGAAAACTGGCACAAAGAAAACACTTCTTAGAGATCAACAACATGTTTTTAGGTCTATGGCTATGAAATAAATGTGTGGCTTGATTGCACCAATTAGTGCAGCGCAGAATGTTACCAGAATGTTGTGATGTGGTCATGACATGAGTGATACTTAATCAAATGACTTCAGCTTTCTTGAGAGATGTCACCACACATGAAATTATTACAACACTTTTTTGTTCTCCAACAATCTTTTTTCCACCATTCATAACAAGCAAACTCTTATCCTTAATCTCACTAAACAAAAGAAAAACATTTTGCATTCTAAAACCATGAGCAAGATTACTAGGGATGATAGTAAATTAATTTGTTCAGTTTTCTCTTTTCTAAAGCCTTTCACAAAGCAATGATGGGAAATTTTTAATTAAAGCAAAGCTTTTTGCAAATACTGTATGACTTAAAAACTCTTTTTTAAGATCTTTTTGGTAACAACACCAACTCACTAGCTAAAGTATGTTCATCTTATCATCACCTGCATAGTTTAGCTATTGTTATTAATTAATTGTTATTAATTGATATTAAGCTATTGTTATTGTTATTAATTAGCTATGTTATTTTTTAACAAAACCTGTTTACATTAAACCAAAGAATTTAACCTGCTATTAGTTCTCTTTTATTGAAATGATGACATTACATGAGCAACCATCTGTCCTCAGACTGATCAATAATTCATATAGATTTAAATGTAGATTTACCTGAAGAACACAGAAATCTAAGGTTGCGTCTCAATCAGCTCCCTAATTCAGTAGTCATGGTACTGATAAGGGAGACAGCCATTTTAAGGGCTGTATCATTCACAAAATCCTTTCAGTGCACTGAAATGGTAACTTTCTTAAAAAAAATCACACAATGACTTGCAAAAACCAGGAAACATCGATCCTCATTGTGTTCGTATTGGAAATCACGCCGCATTTTCTGAAGCCTCTCAGCTAGAGATCACACAAACAAACATAAACATCATGAAACCCAACTTTTGAAATGATAAAACCTATTTAATTATATTTCAACAAACACACATTACTAGACACACTGGGAATCTAATTAACATTTAAAATGCATAACATTTTGGGAAAATGTTGCGTGGATATGTAACTTTATCATAATGTAATTTAAAAAGCATATAAAAATAAACATATTAGTCTTGCCTATTGCTGATAAATACCACATGCTTAAGTAGTCATGTCACTGCAAAGTGAGTCATCAGTGTCTCAAGATGTAATAAGCAAGAGTCTGAACACATGCACAATATCCTGATTCATGGCCTACATATGGTCTGATGTCTTTCATATGGTCTGATATTCATCAGCTGAGTCTATTTCTTGTCAGCACTAGCAGATATTTATAAAAATACTTATAAAATCAGGCAATAGGAAGGTTAGCCTTTCAATGTCCTCTTCGGTTCAATGTTCCACAAGCTTTAAGTTCAACAAGGTCACACAGGCTCTGGAGTATGAAGTTATAGTTTTCTTTTTTTAGGTGTGGGTATTATGTGTGGGGCTTATTTTTTCTGTGCTTAAACCATATGTTATATCCCTCACCCATATAAAAAGTAATCATAATAAATAAATTGTTTGGGATATTTATACAATTTAACAAACACTACATTTTTTAATATTACGAGGCAGAAGGCTTTGCCCAGGATGTAATTGATATAACCCCTAAATGTGTTTAACTAATTCTCAGATGCCTCAAAAATAAGAGGATACTTTGTAAATTATCGTGACTGGGTGTTTATTGGGTTCAGAAGGTTTCTGTCAGATCGAGACTTGAACCCGGGTCTCTGGCGTCAAGAGCGAATGCTCAGACGCCCAAGCCACAGAAGATGGATGGTGAACCCAGAGATGAAACGCTTACAGGTTGAGGCAAAAAATAATTTATTCAACTAAAGTTTCCAGGCAAAGTAGCAAAAGAACACAACTTCAAAAAGCAGGAAACAAAACTACAGGGCAATTGCCCAGAAGAGGTAACTTAAAAAAAAACAGAAAAAAAAAAAAAAAACTACAAACTAGAGAACTCGGGAACAGAGCGGCTTTCTATCCAGCAGGTATAAACATAAACCAATACCGAAGCGCTGACCGCAAGATCAGCGCTGCTTAAATACACCCAGATTAATTGGTAAACACAGGTGAAACGAATAACAAATGATAACATTAACTCTTCCCCAGTCCAACATAGTCCAAAAGCGACCCCTAGTGGATAGCAGGGGGAAAATCAGGGCGTAATGTGACAGGACCCCCTCCTCTAGGAACAGCTCCTGACGTTCCCTCCAGAACGACCTGCCCTCCGAGCCTGGAACTCCTGTATTAATTTTGGGTCCAGGATGTCCTTGGCGGGAACCCAGGAGCCCTCCTCAGGGCCATACCCTTCCCAGTCAACCAGGTACTGCTTGGACCGACGAACTCGGCAGACGTCCAGGATACGGTGGACTGTGTAGGCGGGTTGCCCATCAATGACCCTGGGGGGAGGAGGAGGTCTACCTGCCACAAAAAAAGGAGAACAAAGAACAGGTTTGAGGAGAGAAACATGGAACATAGGGTTAATTCTGAGTGATTTAGGAATCAGTAGCCGGTAAGTGACCGGATTTACTCTCCTGACCACCTTAAACAGACCAATGTATTTTTGGGCCAACTTGCGGGACTCCACTCGCAGGGGGATGTCACGGGTGGATAACCAGACATGGGTCTAGCAAAGACTCGGGAGAGAGCGTCAGGCTTTAGGTTCTTAGACCCAGGGCGATAAGTGATGGTGAACTGGAAGCGGTTAAAAAACAGAGCCCATCGAGCCTGGCGGGGACTGAGCCTTTTGGCCTGGCGGATGTACTCGAGATTCCGGTGATCAGTTAGAACTACAAATAGATGCTCTGCTCCCTCCAGCCAGTGCCTCCACTCCTCCAGTGCCATCTTAACAGCTAGAAGTTCCCTGTCCCCCACATGGTAATTTCTCTCTGCCGGGGTGAGACGGTGGGACATAAAAGCACAAGGGTGTAACTTGTCTTCTCCCCTTTGAGACAGCACAGCTCCCACTCCTACCTCGGAGGCATCCACCTCCACCGTGAAGGGCTTCTCAGGCTGTGGAAGGATTAATATGGGGGCGGTAGTAAAGGCTTTCTTGAGCTTCTGGAAAGCCTGCTCAGACTCTGGACTCCAAATGAATCTCACTATGGTACTCCTGGTGAGAGCGGTCAGGGGGGCAGCCACCATTCCGAAGTTCCGGATAAACTTCCGATAAAATTGGTGAACCCCAAAAACCTCTGCACTTCCTTAACCGACGAGGGGGATGGCCAGGAGGCA
>JAZGTK010013738.1:0-14139 GCA_036877625.1 Ambastaia sidthimunki | reverse complement strand
TTGTCATGTGTGTAGTGATTGATTGCTGTGTGGACTGTAACGTGTGTTTGTCATGTGTGTAGTGATTGATTGCTGTGTGGACTGTAACGTGTGTTTGTCATGTATGTAGTGATTGATTGCTGTGTGGACTGTAACGTGTGTTTGTCATGTGTGTAGTGATTGATCATCATGTCTTACGGTGGATCGGGTTCAATGTCACGCGGTGAGTTCAGCGTTCACTTCTCCAGCCGACGCGGAGGAACCATCAGAGCAGAAGAGTGTGTGACTTCTACAAACACAAAAACACAACACCATTAATACACAAAGCAACCAATAACACTAACAAACACAATCAATAGCACACAATCATTACACAGACAATAACAGCTGAAGTCCAGACAGGTTCGTGTGAATGGTTTATGTGTGTGCAGGGCAGCAGGCATCACTCTTCTGGCTGTGGTCCTCACTGCTCTGCTCATCTTGGGCTGCTGGTTCTACCGCAGACGCAGCGGATACAGAAAGATCCAGGTGAGTCTGAGACTGACAGCTGGTCACAGGTCACCCTGACGCACTGAAAACTAAAGGATGCACAAAACTACAATAGAAATACAATCTCTGGGTGGTAACACCATGACACCATGTTATTTTACCAAGTAGAACATGTTCCTGGATAAACACTTTTATCAACCCATGAGATTGTAGGTCAATGATAAGTTTATAAATTTAAGATTAGATAAAGGGCTTGTATTCTTATCTACCTATTATTTCCCTCAGATTTGTGGGGTCAGTGTTGGGCTTGGGGTTATGGGTTGGGTTTACTGTTTTTGGACAGGAATGTTGTTGCATGGCCAACAAAAGATGTTGATCCAAAAAAAAACATCTTGGAAAAATCAGTGATTGTACCGACAGTATCGTGTATTTTTATAAGCGTCAGACAGTCCAGTTGCTCCCATTACTGTTACAGCTCAAATCTCCCCCTATAAAACTGTGATGCTTCTGTGATGTACTAAGATGAGTGTGACGTGTGTGGTGTTTGAGAGCAGAACGGCCGGGGCGGTGGACACACCTGGAGGGACATGATGAGAGCTGCTCAGTACACGGAACCTGGATCAGGGGATGAGAACAAAATGCCCTTAAATGACTTCAGCAACAGCCAAACTGTGGTAAAAACCTGTTACACCTACTGACAGTAAACATGATTTCTGTGTGGTTGCTTACTGGTCCAAATCTGGCCTAAATCTAAATTAATTAAACTAAATCTGAATTAAAATCTTTTAAAATCTACTTCTGTCTGTAGAACAAATCTGCATGATTTCTCTGTTGCATTTGGTTTCAAAGAAAACCAGATTGGCTGCCAGATTATTGTTACCCAGAATTCCAGAGAGGATAAAGGAGGCATGTGACCTGAAAGGTGCTGTGAGGATTACAAACACTGCAATGTGTGTGTGCGCCGTGTGTTGCTAAGGTTTTAGGAAGCCTTACCATTTCTGTTTATATATCATTTAAATAATTAGGAAGCGTTCAAACCAAACAGTCATCAACTAAGACTTGTCAGTTTACTGCACTGTGACAGATAAGTGCTTCCCTCTCCTATGTGATGCACTTTCATTTTAAAACATGCTCATGTCTCTTGTAGGTTCCTAACGCCCCTCCAGCCTATGAGAAGATCATCTCTGGACCTTCACCTCCTCCTTATTCACCATTAAGAAAAACTGAGGAAAAGCAGCAGAATTCTGGAATGTTACGATTTACATACATGGAATAAAAATCTCAACAGTAACACGATTTGTCAAGCTGATCTTCTGTTCCTCACTACAGCTTGTGGACTGTACAGAGATCTGACACAGGAATGTCTTTCGTGCACAATATACCACATAAATTCTATTTGACTTAGTCGATTTCAGGAAAAGATGTTGAACTTAAGATGAACTTATTAAGCTTTAACAGGTGCAGTTTCACTATCAGCACTGTTTCCTGCAACAACAAAAAAATAAAGACCTTGAAGCACACGGCACGGCATTTATTTTCAGTGTCAATTTAAATGAAGCGGAACATTTAGAAAAATCCACAGATATCTGTGTTCTGGGTTAAATTCATTTAAAAGAAAGACAGACAGACTTTCTGCTTTTACTGAAGTCATGTTAAAGTCAAGCCATGTTTATTGTCATGTATATAGAGGAAACACAAAGCCAAACTGTTATAAAATCAACCCATATCAATAAAACTTGAGGATGCCTAAAAACATACTGAAGGCTGAAGAAACACCTTAGAGATTTGGCAGACATACTCCTAAACAGACTGAAGACTCTTACTAAGAATAATATTAATCATTTAATGGTTTTATCAATGAAAAATGCTACAAAACATTCAAACCCTTGAATACAAATAGAGTACAAAAAAGTCAGCGAAACAAATACTTTTACTATACACATACTATACACATTACTGGCCATTTGAAATTTCTTCTCTTCATGAAACCAATTTTATTTACAACGGTAAGAATAATCGTCCCCCTGCATATGCATTGTAAAGGGCAAAATGCAATATAGCTTTTAAATATGGAGAGATATTAAACAGTGGAAACCAGCACACACAATCCAACTTGCTCTAACAAGCAAACCCATTTTTTTTAGATCAGACTAAGTTCAGGAAAACAGATTACCTGTAGAACGTTATATTTCAGTGATTAAGTCCCCCTTGAACATCTGACTGTCTCACTGGCTCATTTGTGTTGGAAACAGGTACAGTAACTCTTCTGGTGATGGGGACATCTACTTGAACTGTCTCTGGCTTTGCTTGTACTTGGATGCTAGAGGGTGCTGATGTGGGAACTATGTTTAAAATGGCTCCATCTGGGCTCAACAGCAGTTTACTAGCAGTGGAGGTGTTTACCCCACTGGTCATCTGTACAGCAGACTTGCTTTGAACTTGTGCTGGCTGGGGTAAAACAAGATGCTTTTCAGTAGTCCGAGGTTCCACAGGTCTGATTGGCTGACAGGGTGTCATTATAACAGTTTTCACAGATGGAGGAACTGTGGCAATGCACGTGGCTTGGCTGCTGTTGGTTGGACACCCGATTGGTGGAACCGTTGTAACTGGAAGGTTTAGCATCCTTGATATTGTGCTGCTCACAGGTGGTCTGGTTACAATTGGTGAATTCTGTGAAATCACAGTTTTCACTGGTTGTATAAATGATGACACTTGGTTTTGGGGTGGTGAACGATCAAGTCTTGCCTGCAGAAGCATTGCAGAAGTTGTGCTCAGTAAACCTCCCTGTGAAAAGCAACAAACTCCAGGGGTTCCTGTCGGACCATGAGACTGTGTACTTATTAGGCCTTTACCATCAAAGGTTTCAAAAATAGGAAGTTTCACAATGTTGACCAGGCCTGGTTGTTCTGATGATACACCAACATGAGGAGATTGCGTAACCCATGAGACAGCAGAACCAGATGCAGTAGGCGGAGATCTGACGTTCATCTGCTGACGGACTCTGTTAGAGGAACCGACTTTTGCTGTGGTGGGCGATGGCAGCCTGACCAAAGTTTGCTGTGCTGAAACCAGGTTCATGGATGGAACAGAGCAAGGGCCTAAATCATTCATACATCTGGGAGGAATGGACGCAAGTCTTGCGTTTGCCTTTTGCAAATCCCCAGGACAAGAGCTAGAGATGAGCAGAACATGGCTACCAGTTCCAAGGCCCTGAGCAGGAACAACAAGTCTGGTGTTGTTGATTAGAAGTTGAGTTCCAGGAGCGAGTGGAGTGGTGGTGTTGATCACAATCTTTTCCTGCACACTTTTGGTGTCAGAGTTTGGTCTCATCCCAGAGTTCATGATCACTGGAAGAGAAGTAGAACTGCTTCCTGTGTTAACTGCGCTGCTCATAACAGGGAGATGGGACAGTCCTGCTGTAGAACTACAAGATGTTGTGTTAACAGACAAGGGTAAGGTGCAATAAGATGAGATCATCTGTTGATTCTTAGCCATTACATTGACTGGTAATTTAGTGTGTTTGCTAATTACACTTCCTGACAAAAAACAAGACATGTCTGCAGTAGAGCTACCAACTACTAATCCTGGTTTACTGTTCACAAAATTTAACACAGAACCTGCTGAATCCTTTTTTACAACTGACAACAGTGCAGAGGAAGCCATGTGACCAGTGCTCGGTGTTGAAAATGTTAAAGTTTTGTCATCAACAGACTCAGTTGCTTTGAGAAGACCTTCACTATTTCTTGTCTCACGACTTTGTATCCCACTTGATGTAGAAGTTGCAAGTACCCTGGAAACAATCACAGGTGTGTTTTTTGTAAAAAATTTAATCACCGGTGACATGTTGCTGTTTGTGCCAAGTATTCTTGATGCTGATGCAGTACTGATGGCAACCTCTGTTGCAGTCAAGGGGATATTTGTTGAAGGGGGGACCAGGAAAACCTTCTGAAAGCTGGACTGGTCCAGAGCTCTGCTTTTTGGTCCAGAACTCTGCTGTGGTTGTTTAAAGACAGTTCTTTGTTGATCACTGTGGACGTCCTTCGCAGTAACAAGAATATCATCACCGGTTTTACTTGTGGCCAGGAGCTGTGATTTGCCAGCGATTAACATTTTGTCTGAACTTCCATCAGCAGACACAGATGAATCATTACAAGTCTGATTCAGGGTTCGTGTCACCACAGCAGATGAGCTGACTGAAATAATATCCTTTAAGAGTGACTGTGACGAGCCTCTGTTGATTGATGACTGTTGACTGATGGTTGGTAAAGATCCTGTACTGAGGGTGCCAGAAACAGCTTGAGTAGTGGATGTGGAAGACTTTGATACCAGAAAGGCTTGAAGTTGTGAAGAGAGGGCGTATACTGGGCTGGGTTTTAGGTTTCCTGTTCCGCTCTGTTCCGACGTCTGTACCTTTACCACACCTGTGTTGCCCCCTCTAGTAGTGACAAGAATGGACTGTGAGTCTCTGATGCACACAGTCCTCAGCTCCTGCTTAGCATCAGGCTTGATAGAGCTACAACTGGTTTGGGAGGTGGATTTGTTTGAAGCTGCTTTTGGTTCAGTAGTCTTTTTAGGCACGGCCGACCCTCCAGTTGTTGTTGGTAATATCTGTAAACTAGGTAAAACTGCAGCAGATGGTGTTCTGATGTCACTGGTATCTTTTAATGGTGCCACCTGCTGGACAGGAACCCGGTTTTCTGGTGCGGTGAACCCTGAAGCATTGGACAAGTCTGTTGTAGTGTTAGAGACAGACACAGAGATGACTGTAGGTGACTGCTGAGCTGCCTTCTTCTCTGTGCTTTGTACCAGAAGACTTGAAGGCAAAATAACTTGTTGTATCACTTTCTCCCCTGATGTTTGATCTGATATTGGCTTCACTGAAAACCTCATTGACGTGCCCCCTTTCCTAAGAAACCCTAAGCCTCCTGCAGTCTTGTAGACCACCGGGTCAGGGCTGCCTGTTGCGGATACTGCTGCTGGTGTCAATGATACTATAGAGGTAGGTTCAGAGCGTGGTGTTGGTGAGCAGGTACTTGAAGGTCGTACATTTGCTGATGCTGTCTTATGCTGCAGCCTCTGGGTCACTATTGCAGCCTTTGGATGATTTATTAGGGTCACTTTGTTTCCAACACTCTTGGCCAGCAATGCTTGTATGGGCTTATAAGTCCCCTGAAAGTTCCTCACAGGCTCTGACAACCCTAAAGCTCTTTCTAAGTTTTGTGGGCTAGTTGATGTTTGATCCAGATGTGGTATAACACTCATAGAACTGTCTGGATCCATTTTGCCTCTCTTGAATAAACTCACTTCCTCATTAGATGCACCTCTGTGACAGCGTTTTGACCCACGTGTGATGGGTCCCCTCTCATTGCATGCCATGATGATTTCAGATCTGTGATCCAGGCATTTTGATTTGTGATTTCCAAGCTGATTTATGTTTTCTGTGAAAAAACAGGCAAATATAACACAAATATCACACATCAGTATTGCAAAAATGCAACAATGTACTAAATACTAAGTCTTTTTGTAATCTTGTTATAAAATCATCAGGTAATCTGTTTTGAGATGTAATTTAATAGTTTGGTGATACAAATTCATCACTCATGTTTACATAGTATCATTGATTATACATACATTGTAATTTTGATTTTGTAACTTTGTTTACTGACAAGTTTTATTTTTGGGATGTGCTTTTTCAACAAGTGTTTGTAAATGGTAAAAATAATGTAAAATGTTTGTGACTCACCTGGTGCCTCAGTATCCCTCAAAGTCCTGCCAATTTTGTCTTCATCTTCCAATTCTCTTGCTGTCTCTGTGGACAATGAGGCATCTCCGCCGAACCTCTCTCCAGCGTATGCCGTCTCCATCTGCTCCCTGCTGAAGTTCTCATATTCCGGGTGTTTTTTGAAATCGTCACACTCCTTTTTCAAGCGCGCTCTGTTGAGACCCAAAACGGGGACAAATTCACAAAGCTCTGTTTCCAGGAAAACATTATAGCCTTGAGGCGTAGAAAAACCATTTAGATGCCTGTTGAATGCAGTGAAGTGTAACAGTCTCTGTGCATTACAAAGAAAAACTCATTTTCTAAGATATAATTCAAATCCACCTCCCGCATCACTTGAAAACAAAACTTTGTTGAATCTAACAACAAAATTGAAATGCAGAAGTTTGACAAACCACAACACAAGACAGCCGGTCAGTTACAGTGCTGGGTTGCAGTAAATGTTATTGCACATATTATAGATTTGCCTTCTGTTCATGATACAGTTTCAAGTGCTGCGGGTGAAAATGATCTCGTTGACAAACATGCACATTGAAGAAGCATGACTTACACTTACTGCACACAGACACACACAAGACCCACGTGTTCACTTCACCTGTTCTTCTGAAAGGCCTTGACCAGTTTGGGTTCCCATGGCAACAGTTCGTTCAGCAGTCTTATGAGTGTGATGTGTAACTCTTTCACAGTGGATCTTTTGTGCTGCCATCTTCCCTGAAATATACCACACACACACACACACACACACACACACACACACACACACAGTCAGAAAGTGACATTGTCATAGTAAACACTGGATTCTGCTTCTTTTGTCAAATTTTAAATTTTTTTAAAGCTATAAAATGATACTTTTTTCACGTTAAACTCACATAAAATGTTTTAAAGCAAACAAACACACACAATATTAAAAACACTTTTATAATGTAAATAGAGAGGGAAAAATAACATGTAAATAAAAGAACAGGAATTATTCATAAAACAATCATTAATTCAGTGTATATAATATATATGCATATACACATACAGATACAGTAGCCATGTGTGTTCCCTCTCTTACTAACAGATCTCTTTTTGATGTTGTTCAGTTCATCTAACTCATCTTCAGTACGGCTGATCAGAGCTCTCAGATCATCCAGACTGGAACACACCAGCTACAGAGAAAACACAACAATACAGGAATCACATTATTCAAATAAACATTGCTGATATACGACAAACTGCTGGATCTCCAGTGAGAAAAGTGACATTTTTAATGACCTGATGACTGTACTGTATATAGTGTATTGTATGACCGTACTGTAATTTACTGTATGTATTCTGAGCCGTTTTCTCTCACCTGAAATGTGGGCTCCACAGGCAGATGTGAAGATCGGTTCTCTACTGTTCTTCTCTGTGACATCATCTTTATGTCAAACTTCTTTCCTGGTGATACAGAAACATCACAGTGGATCAGTGACAAACACTCAGAAATGAGGTACTTTTAAATCATTTAATGGCATGATTAACATTTGAAATTAACACTTTAAGACCTTTATTTTCCAAGTAAACATCTGAATCAAGACATTATCAGACACTTTCACACAATGACATGAACATCTAACAGTGTGAGAAGACTGAAGTATGGGCATCTGAGCATCTGGTTGCTAGGGTGTTCCTATGTGATTACTAGAAAGTTGTGGATGTTTGCCAAGTTTTTACCAGGTTGCTAGGCATTGTTATACTGTTGCCAAGGTGTTCTGAGAGGTTTGTTAAAATCTCTAACCCGTGACAGTAATATAAATACAACATTGCAAAAACAATGTTGTTAAATCTTATTCTGACAAGAGTGCTACATAATGACACACTGAATTTCAGTAGTTTAGTTTTGCTCTGATTTGAATCACATGACCTAAGATAATTTTCTGTAAATGTTTATAGAGACTCACTTAGTTTCTGTTTCTTCTTCGCTGCTGCTCTGTGCAGACTCTTCTTCGCTCTTCTGCTCTTCAGCCTCAGTCTGTCTGTGTTCTTCACACTGTTTCTCTTCTCTTTCTTCTGCTTTCTCTTCTTTCTGTTGGCAGTTGTTGTTCTCGCCGCCCCCTCAGCAGAGTCGTCTTGTTGTCGTCGTTGGTTGACTCCAGGCCGGATGTGGTCGTTCAAGAGCTGACAGTGAGAACAGAGTCGTGCTGTTTCCTGAGACTCTCTGGAACATTCCCCACAGGGACGTTTCTTCTCCAGAGTGGGCAGGGTCATCATCTTCTTGTGTAAGTTCAGAGCAGGTGACTTGCCTTTGTAGCAACTGTCTCCTACTCTAAAGCATGGCTGGCCATCCCCCTCCCCAATCTCTTCTTTCAAACGTTCTACCACTGTGGATTTCAAGCTACCAGAATCTTCTTTACACTGTAAGGGAACACTGGAGGGACATTTCTGACACAGTTTAGCACCCCATGCACACACCTCTGTGGCATCGCTTTCCACCTTAACCCCATCTACAGATGGAAACTGCCCCTTCACATTTGTCTCCTCCTTGACCTCTGACCCCTCCAGGCTCATTTCCTCCTCTGATCTCTTGACAGGGAACAGTGGAAGTGGAAACTCCATTGAAAGACACGGACTCTGGCGATAGATCCGTAAGTCTGCACCGCAGAAGTGTGGAAAGTGGATGTAAGTGTTCTCCTGACTATCGTAGCCCAGGATAGACTCGCGGCACTCGTGAATGGGTTGTGCCAGAACGGCGTCCTGAACGTCTTTCTGTGTCTCATACACGTGATCGCAGAGTCCTTTGAGAAGCCAAACGCGATGGTTGAACGGAAGCAGGTGGAACGCTGTTTCCTCCAGTGGATTCATCTCCCCTACGGTCCAGAAAAACTGATGGCAAAGACCAAGCTGTTCAGCACATGCGACCTGGTCTTTGGCCCTGCCGACCGCCCGATACCAGCCCTGGACTTTCAGACGCAGCTCCGCCTCCCACTTCCTATAGGGCAGCGACGGGCAACGGTGGAGAGTGGCTCTCTTGGGTGGGGGGCACAGGAGAGAGGTCATGACCTTAGCGAGGAAAGAACTACAGCGGGGCATCAACAAGCATTGCTCCAGCTCATAGTAAATGATCTCGGGGAGGTTCAAAGCCTTCTGGGCCAGACACAGGAAGTGGCCGATGGCCGGCAGTTCCCACATGGTGCAGACGGGACTCGGTTCTGCCAGGAGGAGCAATGAACGCTCCCATTTTTCCACCTCTTTGACCGACACATCCTCTGCCTCTTTCCTCTCCAGCTCTCGCTGCCTAGATGTCAAAGGTCACAGTGGCAAGAGAGGCTGGTCATTTAAGTGCAACAGATTAGTCTATAATGAGTAAATAATAAAAAAAACTGTGCTGAATATTTCTGAGTGCATCTAAATACTTAATGGACTGGAATTTGATTTTACCCATCAGAACTGATAAGATGAAAAGTGAAAACTGAGGGAAAGATGATTTTGAGATATTTTGTTTTATACAAACATTCAATTAACACTGATAATTTATGAATAATACATTAGTGTCAGATTAAGTCTAAACAGTGACTCACAGTTAACAGCCTAGATAACTTTTTTACACCCATGAAACATGTACAAGGGGATCATGAGTAAAGTGTATCAGTTAGTTAACAGGGTCAGTTTTGATTTAATCAATACTAAGGTGTTTTTGTTTACATCAGATCATTCTGTGCTCACCTTTTCTCCTCTTTGGCTCGCTGTAGCTCCTCTAGTCTCAATGCTTGAACCATAATAGACTCATTGCCACCCACTGTGATGGCTGCCAGACAACGCGGGACCGATCGTCGCCTGGAGGACGTGCCTTTTGGACATTTCTCATCCTCTGTGCCAAAGCGACCTCCAGATGTCATGGCCAGGGTCGTTTTCTCCCTCAGGGTTCTAGCAAAGGGAAAAACATGCCAAGATCTTCACCAACTAAACCACAACATAACCAGTACACATTTTTACACACTTGGTAGAAGCTTTTATCCAATGCGACTTACAGTGGATACAAGAAATACACCTGATCAGTGTGTGTTTCCTGGGAACACACAACCTTTGCTAACAATGTTCTACCAGTTGAAATGTACAGGAACAGCCAGTAATACTAGTCAAAACAATGTGTGCAAACATTTTTTGTAATGTGACATAAATGTAAACATTTGCTAAATGGTGTGTGCTGGTAATCCATGTGTCCTGGGTTCCAAATGAACTTGATCTAAGTGTTGTATTTGGCACCATATAAACAGTATTGTGCAGCATATAATGTTTTACACTGACAATAAAAAATACTATTACTTCACTTAGTTTTAGCTGTATTGTGTAGTTTTTCTAACTACACAATACAACAATCTCTCTTTATCATTACAGATCATTTACCTGGACAGCAGTGTGAGCTTTTGCTCTAGTATGACCTCAAGTTTCTGGGCCTGTCTGGAGATCCAGTGATCCACCCCATGAAACCGGTAACAGTTCTCCAACATCAGTCTGAAATCAGTCACAAACGCTGTGATGGATTCATACTCCCCATTCACAAATTTATCATCCATCTGTTTGAAGCACATCTCGCTGTCAGAGGCCTGGTCCACATGAGATCCGGAGCCAACAGGGTGCCAAAACGGGGCCGCTGTTGCTTTGTGCTGTTCTGAAAGGAAGCTTTGGAATATTCTGTAGGCCTGTTGGATCTCTGCCGTGAGATCGTCCTTGTCATCCACTGTACTGACCAGTGAAGACCTGCTGTTGTCCTCTGAGGTCACCGTGACCCTGTCATGATCCTTTTTAATTCTACTGCAGCGTGACATCAAATTCTCCAGCCCTGATTGGCCAGATGAACCATTGTAAAGTCGCCCCGACTCCTCCAGACATCCTGTCCCACGATACTCCAATTTGGGCTCAGGTTTGAAGGTGCAGGAGGTCAAAGTAAAACGGCGGTTCAGGTTCATGTCCTGGAAAGTGTGCGAGACGGATTCACCAGCGAATCTGCTCTTCATTCTCCAGCCGTGATGCTGAGGGCATCTTTACCTGCACAGGTGCCTCTAACATCATCTGTCAATCAGTGTCAATCTGACGTCACGTGAAGCCATATGTGATCCTGATGTGGACTGTTTTAATAAAACACACACACCAAATTTCAGTTCAAGTCTAAACAAAGTGCAGCATCCAAGTCTATTATAATCCCAATCTAATTAACAACCAATGAATAATTAATAAATGCAAACTAAAGAAACTCTTTATGCAGATCTGTACATTTCTATAAACTAACACATTAACTAAAATTTATTTAAAGGGCATCTGTCGGCTATAATCGGACTTAATCCGTATTTTAAACTTTTTTGATGTTTTAATGAGCTTTTATGACATTACCGGCGAGCTCTGCTGTACTGTCGCGTGAAACATTAAACAGCCGCACAAGGCCGAGGCGGCAGCGGCCTCGATTTGACTCTCACACCCGGGAAGAGTCGTCTGAGACAGGCAGCCTCCGCTCTCCCTCCCGCTGACTTCTGAAGCGCATAGTTCCAGTGCTGCGCGCCTGCGAATAAAACGAGCTCAAATCCGAAGCGCTGGAGGAATAAAAATCAGTTTTACTCAAAACCAAACAGCAACGAAACCAAACACGTTCAGCAGAACAGAGACATGAACCACACAGACAGACACACAGACAGACAGACAGACAGACAGAGCCAGAGAGAGAGCGAGCGAGCGAGAGAGAGAGAGAGCGAGCGAGAGAGAGAGAGAGAGAGTAATGGGATTGAATATAGATACATTTGAGATTTAAATTTGTAAGTGCAGGACTGATGGATTTATGATTTATGCTTTTTTGTATTCTCAGTTGCCATTAATTGCCAGTTGTACTTTAATCCTAAAAGTTGTTTCCTTATGTGTTTTTATCATTTTTTATTTGTGTTGTATGTTTATTTGTATCTCAATGTATTTACACACATGTATAGTTTCGTTAGTTTGCAGTTATTCATTGTTCCTCGGTTATTAATCAGAATAAGATTATAATGTACTGTCAATAAATGTGTCAATAAAATATTTGCAGGCGAGTTTGGTTTTTCGCCTTACAACAGTTTGTGTTGTCTGAAGAAATAAACAGCAGTTCAGTCACCACAAGATGACTCTTCATACAGCCGCATGCAAGCAAACACACACGCTTCATAATACACGCGTTTGAAGGGCGGATGGTAAACTGTGTTTGTAAGGACTGAACAGAGGTCTGTGTTGTTGTTTTAAAAAGGACAGGCTCCACACCGCTGCTTCTGTTTCCATAGTAACCAGACCATAATACAGCACCTTTCTCCTACCATCTGATACAGTAATTTAACAGATAACATGTGACTTCACTATTAACACTGACGTCACAGCGCTGAGTTAAGTAGGCAGCGACCCACAGGCGTTAAATGTGCCCCCCGCTTTTGACCAAAGTCAGCACATCCCCAGCGCCTCTGAAAGCATTGAATAGCTTGCCGTATAAAAGAAACGCATCTACAAACTGTCATTCCTCGGGATCAAGTTCACACTTGTAATAAACTTCTTTTGTTTCATGGGATATGTGCTTTTCCTTCACAATGTGGCTTCGTCTTTGAGCTGTTTGTGTTGTGTGTGCTGCGTTTCAAGGTTAAATGTTTTTGACAATTTTGAGAACGTGTCCATTTAAAGCGATTGCAGACCCAGACATACAGTAAATGCCCGCTGAGTCCCATAAATAAGTAAACGGGGAGATTTCTGATATAATATACAATAACGTTTATGTTTCCCAGTCGACTTTATAATTGTTTATGTTCTACGATGATCACAATAACCTTCCGTCTCGACAGACTTTAACTGTTTGACTGTCATACGGAATTGCAACAGCGCTGCCCGCTGTCTTGAGCGTGAGCGTGTTCACTCCTCACTGGGTCACAGGCAGGTCACATTTTAGCTATGGGTAAATCTGGACTTCTGTAATCTGTATCTGTTCTTGAGAGACGTGAAAGGACAACATTTGAACAATACTCATTTTTAGAAAATATCAAAACATCTGATTATTCATATTGTGTGAAACTTTCGATCAAACTGAGCTGAAAACTGAAATGCTGCAACAATTTCAGCTGTTATTGATGCAAAAACAAGCATGTCGCTCAAACAGCAAAGCAAGCTGCTAGTAATGCCAAAATTATGGGTTCAATTCCCAGGGAATGTGTGAACTTAATACAATTGGAATCTTGAATGGAACGGAAAGTCACACTAGATAAAACTCATCCAAGAACATAAATGTAAAAACCACTCAATGTTTCTGGAGTCGAAATATTTAATAAGTACACAACAAGGATTATACTATGTATAAAAATTTGAATCACAATTCAAAGCATTGTTACTGCTAGGACTGCAGATCAAATTTGCCACATTTAAAGATGGAGGAGGAACTAAATAATAAGAAAATAAGTAAACGACCCCACCAGAAAACACGCCATCAGGCTGAAAGCATCCACAATCTCCTGCTTTCAGAATCTTTTATCATCTTCAGTAAGTGCAATAAAAAGGTAAAACACCACAGTAAAGCTGAAGCTCAGTACGGCGAGAGGTTGAGACGCTGCAGAAGAGAAAACAGCCAAAATCACAGACACAAGGAACGACACACATCACTGTTCACTGTGAAGACGACTGTAGTCTTTAAACATTTTACATTTCCTGAAAAACAAAAGATAAATCTCTTAAGAAAAAGGACGTCACCACAACGAAAGACAGACAAGCCAAGCAACAAACAACCAAAGAGAACAAACAGGAAGTGACACGCGTGCTCTGTCCCTTAATGAACAGGGTGAACTGTGAGTGACCTCCAGGCTTCATTTGAGACGCATCACAAAAACAGTCAGAGCAGCTTCCAGCCAAATCTGCTGAAGATAAAACACTGAGTTCAGGCT
>JAZGTK010013737.1:0-14139 GCA_036877625.1 Ambastaia sidthimunki | reverse complement strand
TAACAGCATTCTGCAAGCTTAAGTAACTCAGAAGTTTACATAAAGACATCTTGTAAGTTACAATTACTTTTCTTACAATTATTTTCAATTACAATTTTCAATTACCAATTTTCAGTTTCAATTGTAAAATAAAAGCACAAAAATAAGTTTACAAAAACTTTTATGCTGTGCATTTATTACCCTTTCCCAAAATGCAAAACCAAATAAACAGTAATTAAAATTTTAGTGGAGAAAATGTTTCATGAGTTCTTATTGGAGAAATGTCTCATAATGTTCCTCTCTGTGATTGGGTCAGATGGATGAGATGATCGCTAACATCAGAGAGGTGTTTGTGAGTAACCTGGATGATCTACCCTGGATGGACGCTGAAACTAAGAAAGCTGCGGAGGAGAAGGTGACATTTTTTCAACCTGATAAAAATTCACTGCTGATTAAAAGACGAGTGAAGATTGTGGACATCAACACGTTAAAAAAAGCCATACCACACAAGCAAGAGTGTTATATGGCCTTGACCAATCATAGATCTTTGTAGCTGAAAGTGTGTAGCTGCAATTTTGAAATAAACATTTTTTTTCTTCATCCCTGCAGGCACGAGCAATCCAAGAAAGAATTGGTTTCTCAGAAAACATAATGAACAACACATACCTGGACCAGGAGTATCAAGATGTAAGTGCCTATAAAGATTTAACAAAGAACAGAAGTTCATTTGTCCGTAGGATTGATGCTAACTGGATGAAAACTGGAGTACTTGTCTTATTAATAATGCATTGTGCATTTCCTTTCTATCAGTTAAACTACCAAGCAGATGAATACTTTGAAAACATTATGAAGAACTTGGAGTTTGGTCAGAAGAAACGCCTTAAGAAGTTAAGAATGAAAGTGAACAAAGACGAGTAAGACCCATCACCTCATTATTTAAAGTATTTTTTCAGGAAGGCGTTTTGAACGTATTACTAGGTTTTCTCCAAAATAACATTGTCATTTTGCCAGTTTAGAAACTGCAAGTCTTACTAATAAAGACTTCTCATTAAAAATCAAAGTTTGCACTTTTAATTCAAGGTGGATCACAGGAGCTGCTGTGGTCAATGCATTTTATTCATCTAGCAGAAACCAAATAGGTAAGTAAATCACAACATGGTATTTAATGTAGCAGTAACTACATTTGGTCTAAGTGATTAAATGATTATTAATATGTTTAACTTGTCTGCTTTCCCTCAGTATTTCCTGCAGGTATTCTTCAGCCTCCTTTCTTTGGTAAAGGTCAGCCCTGGTCTCTGAACTACGGGGGCATCGGAATGGTCATCGGACATGAGATCACTCATGGCTTTGATGACAATGGTATCAGACCACAGACAGCAATATTTTACATGTTTCTCTAAGAATTGCTGTTTGGGGTTCACTCTCCACATGCTTGATTATTCTTGTTCAGGACGTAATTTTGATAAAGATGGTGACCTCAAAGACTGGTGGACTTCATCTTCGACTCAGAAATTCCATGAGCTGTCGAAATGCATTGTGGACCAATATGGAAGCTTCTCTTGGGACTTGGCAAATGGACAAAATGTATTACATCAATGTCTTCACACTTTTCCACAAATATTTTCCATTTGCAATAATGGTCTAATATTACTAGACAATTTTTAAATGAAGCATATAATGCAGGAAAGTAAGCCATGATTCATTTTGATTTAAATGACAAATAATTTCCAACGCAACAAAGCTTACAATCCTTAACCATTAACAGAACATTGGTTATCAGAAAATACTACAGCTCCATCTGTCCTACTCTTTGGCTGTTTACCGTATTTGTTACATTAGCCTTTCATGTTTCTGTCAGAGGCTCCTCATAGCTTTCCATGAGTTTTTGACAGCAGTAATTTGGGCCTTATTGTCCACAAATAGTTTTCCTGGAACTAGGGTAAGCAGTTATTTTCTGTAGATGTAGAAAGACATCTAAATTACTGTCTTATTTTCCATGCTTCTCCTCTCTCTTCTGTCTTTTGTGTAAACAGCTAAATGGGAATAATACCCTTGGGGAGAACATTGCGGATAACGGGGGCATTCAACAGTCTTATCAGGTAAGAACTGAGCATCTTAGCCCTGGCAGTCTTGATATCTCTTTACTGCCAGATGTACTGGTTTGGTTTCACACATTTTCTTTAATCAATGTAAGGTTGCATATGAGTCACTTGTGTGATTCTTAAAGAAATATCTTTTTTAAATTCTGCTCCTCAAATTTAACACTCTGTTGCTTTTTTATCTACAAACAGTCGTGAAAACGTTAAAAGACGACTGGTTAGTTATTTACAGTGAAATGATAAAGTTTGTAATGATTTAAACTGTAGATACAGTTCACTTAAGATACTGGCAATATTTTTACTAATAAAAAGTTTACTAATAACAGCTAAGGGAAAAGATGTAAAGCAGGGAAAAATACTGAGTAATGCATGTGTGTCCATTTGTATTCATCAGTTAGACATGACATTGTTTTACTTGACACGATAATTGTTATCATAAGAATATAAACTTTAATAGGAATATTTTTAAACGGTTTTATAGTTGATGTCATGATGTCACAGTCACAACCTCCACCCATTTTATATCACTGCTCGCCTTCCCCCACAACACTCCACAACTAATGCTGTGCAATGGGATAAGTTATGTATCTGAAGGTTCTAAAAAGAGTGTGTTCCACTGTGAATGGATTTCGGTCAGACCGTTTGACAGACGCAATCGGCTTAATAGTTTACGCTCAACAAAAAGCCAAAAGGGAGAAAATGGCTTGTGTTTATCTGAGTGTGTTTAATGCTTATTCTCACTGAACCATCAAATATAGACTTTCAGTGAATCAGATGCAATCACAGACCTGTCACAGATTCACAGGCCACATGTGATTTGCATTTTCCTCAGAAAGCATTTGGCTGTGAGATGATACTTCATGTCAAAGGTTAATTACTTCCCATGATTCTTCATGATCACTGATCTCACTCTTCCAGGCCTACCAGAACTATGTGAGAAAACACGGAAAAGAAGCTCCCCTGCCTGGAATAGACCTCAATCATGAGCAACTCTTTTTCCTTAACTTTGCACAGGTGAAACTCTAAACCCTGATTTTTAAAAAGGCACCAGTTCCTGAACTATCATATTTGTTTAAATCAACAGTCAAACTTGCACCTGAACCTGAAACCCAGAGGTCACCATGCAAAAACATGCACCGTGTATTTATAATCTACTTGACTCAAACATTAGATGAGAAATTTAATTAAAGTTTGACTAGTGTGGATGCTTTTGCATAGGACCATCTGGAGGTTTAGAACCAGGAATGGCTCAATGAAACATCCTTATTTTGTTTTCAAGGTGTGGTGTGGAACACACAGACCAGAACATGCTGTCAACTCCATCAAAACTGATGTCCATAGTCCAGGAAAGTTCAGGTACACATCCTTTCATTCACAGATGATATGAGGAACATTCTGTCTTTATACACGTTACATCCTCACTTTGCTGTTTTGTTGGGTGCAGAGTTCTTGGATCATTACAGAACTTCCCAGAGTTTGCCAAAGCCTTCCAGTGCCAGAGAAATGACTATATGGTGCCTCAGAAGATTTGCCGGGTGTGGTGATCACTCATGGACCAGATGAGGGTTTTATTGA
Source organism: Ambastaia sidthimunki (assembly GCA_036877625.1). NCBI lineage: Eukaryota > Metazoa > Chordata > Actinopteri > Cypriniformes > Botiidae > Ambastaia > Ambastaia sidthimunki. Next base: position 10,486 of record JAZGTK010013737.1, on the reverse strand, counting down.
GGGCCTGTGGTCCACAGACCCTCTTAACTTTCTGACTTTTAGATAGCTATGGCAGAAGCTGAAAGATGTTTGCTACAGGGTAAACTAGGGCCACAGTGCTCAACTCCACCAGTGCACTTGAGCCATACACAGAGAGGGGGAGCTGTCTCAATACACTCCTATAAGCAACAGCCAGGTTAATTGATTTTAGTTTGTGAGATCATTACTCAATCCATGGCTCTTACTGTTTGCATACACTTTGTCAAATCTAAAGTGAAGATAATGTAGAAATAATGTTTAAATTTTTATCACATTAATATGTTAATATCAAGTAAAACTGTGAATTGGAGATACCAGTAGCATTGTGTATATACATAGATATCGCAATACCAGTATACATCCACTGCTTGTACCAACACTCGTCAACCAGAATAGATTCAGTAAACTAAATTCTGATGCCACACAGATATGCCAAGAAATATTATGTATAATAAAATGGGAGTTAATAGATATTTCAGTGAATTACAAGAAAATTATTATACTCTGTATTCATTTATTTGAAAAAGTGATTTATCTAAATTGCATACAGCACCATGTAAATGGAAATATGTAAACTCATTTGTTATTTGTCATTTAAGTTTTTCATGTAAAACTGTCACAAGGTCATAAAAGATTAATTAAGACATTGAAAAATATAAACATTTGTCAATATGTAAAATGTTACAGAATGTTTGAATGTTTGATCCGAAAATCCCAGACTGTCTCATGTCACAAACCCAGAGCTGAAAGATGAAAGATGTCTGCTTACATTATTTGAATGTGTCTGGCATGTGCGTTTGTCTACATTACTTTTTTTCTTTTTCCATTGTATGTGCTGGCCTTGACATTTGCTTGTATGAATGGGTGTGTATGTGACAAACAATCTCCCGCCTGTCTAGCTTTACTGACTTATTAACGCCTTAAAATGATCTATTGAAGTTGTCATATCAAGTACAAGGCAAAATGAGTCCTACTGAGACCAATCCATGCACACAATACATATTTATGCCAAAGATTTTTACGATTACTCACATTGTGATTTTGTGCTAATCTCAAAGAATCTGATAATAGTTTCTGAACTGATGGGCCAAACATACTGTTCACACCTTCATAAGCAATGACATGTGCTAAATTATTGTAACTCTTTACTTTAACTCCATTCAAGGAAATAAATTAGATTACATTTGTGATATTGTTAGTGATCAGTATCGTACATGAGATGTGTCAGACTTTTTTTTTGAAGGCATTAGGATACTGTAACCTATATAAAGCATTACCCACAAAATGTTGCCAGAAAGCTGCTCTGTGCTATGTCAACGAAACTGAACACCAAAATTCATGTTTTTACATTTTTATTATGTTTATTTGTTCCCTGAGTGTACGTCAGGCCTTCAACCTTTCCAACAAAATCCAGTACCGTTCACCAAAATCTATCTCTGCCACTTCACAGACGGATATACCTCAGATGCCTGTATTTAGATACTTTGTAATAAGCGTCCTCCAAAGAGAAATTTGTTTTATTAATAAATTGTTAATGTAAACCCTGTCTCTGTTGTGCATTTTCTTTTCTCAGGATCGCTGCCACTTAGATAAAAAGCACTGAACCAGGAACAAAAACAAGCCTCAAAAACAGACAACCTCTCTGGCATTTTCTTTGGCAAGCAAACAAGCCTTGGGAGACCGTGGCGCAGCGTATCAGTGGCCCAGTGAAAAAAACACTGTTATTTTTCTCCATGTAATGCCTGTATACTGCGCTGGGTGAGAGTTGGTTGGGGTAAGAAAGGTCAGAGGTCAGAGTGTTTCACAGTACACACACATCGTAAAGTATCACTACAGAGATTTACCTCTCCTCACTCCATCATATTAGCCCTGCAGAGCCGCAATATTTATAGGCTGTATGCAGATGAGTTAAATATACCCCATGCTGCCACCCACCTGATTAAAAACAGATTTGCTGGCCCACTGGTGACAGGTTGCAGTGAGGACTGTAACTTGAACCACAACGAATACAACACCAAACTCACTTCAATGTGGAGGGGCAATTAAATACTATAAAATACAACTTATTTTACTTCTTATTGGCCAATACTGATGTTTACGTGTAAACAAGTAACTTTAATATTGTAAATATTACTCCCCACTGACTCCAAAGAGAGAAATAATTAACGACTTTAGCACTTAATTTCTCTATTTTCAAAAACTATGTGGTGATTCTAACTACTATTTCGACCTTAATACTGGGGAGATACTTGCACTTTTATAAGATCACTCGGCTCTGTACAGAGCCATTGATTTTCATGAAGTGTTTAAACAGACCTCTTAGAAACAAACCTCTTTTTCCAGTCATGCACATTGATAGAACAATTTTACACCTGATGGGACACGATTACAGATCCATTTGACAGGTGCGAGCTGTCACGAAGTGCAAGAATCAGACAACCATTAAATAAACACAATTCACAATAGGAAGATTGATTGCACTGGTGCCGGGCCTCACAAACTCATATAAAGAAAGTCTAGAAACAGGTGTAGGTTAGGCTGTGCCCTTATTAAACAATTTTTGCTTTGTTCAATTTTGCTGGTTTTCTAGATATTTCCTAAAGAATTTCTAGATCTTGTCACTTATGCACCTTATGCATTGTGAAAAATGTCCACTGCTACAAGAGTTGTGTAGTGAGGCTAGTGAGGCTGACACACACACACACACACACACACACACTTTTTTACCCACAACTGTGTCCAGTCAACATATGTGGTCTGTGAAGGGGGTTGAGGTGCATCAGTCATTAAGCTATAAACAAATTCCAAAAATTTGCCACAAAGCTTAAACACACAGGAAACTGAATTAACATTTTCACTCTCGTGCTGCAAGTTTGTTGATCACTACTCACCCATAACGTCACGTCCTGTTAGCAGCTATTCTTACTTCTACACAGTTATACTTTTTTCTCTAGCTGTCGTATTGCTCTGTTTGCTCTAAAAATTCGCTGTTGCGGGTCTCTTCAAATTAGTATCATAAACTGTTTGTGTCGTCATTAATTATCGCTTTGGATAAACGCGACTGCGCAATGATTTAATGCAACTAAACTAAATGGAGGAGACATGATGATATTACAATGGGTGATACAGCGGCATCATGTGGTGACAGGATGGATTGCATGTATATAACAAGATTCTTTAAATACAGAGTTAAAACCTGACAGACTTCTAATCATAAATCAGCTGCCATTTTGTCAGAATTTGGGACAGAAAAGTTGAGTTGAAAGATACCAAGACATTTTTATATCTCCTCACACGACACAGAATGCATTGCTGCTCCCCCCTCCTCAAGTTTAATGGACTTAAATATTTTGACTTTATTTCCCTGTATGTGAAAAAACACGCCAAACGAGGGGCATAGCAACTGTAGAAGATGGGGGTCATATCCCAACCATGTTATAGTTTGAGCAGCTTGCAGGTGTGATTATTTTATGACCTATTTGTTTTTATGTAAGCCATGTGTTGTTTTACTAGATAAAACACTATTTCTCATGGTACTGCCGGGAGTTTATGTTACTAATGAAATGCAGATGGGCAACAGGGTGGAGTCAGTCAGGATATTGAAACATCAGTATTTGTTGAGTCCATAAGAGAAAAGTCATGTCACAGGTTGATGTGTCAAATAGGATTAAAGCAAACGTGTGGGGCTGGTTTGAATAAAATATATTAAAAACATATTAAGTGAAAGAAACCTATTAAAAAAAGAGTCTTTTGCTGCAATAGAGTCTTTGATGTAACAGTTGGAACCCGTCCTTTTTAACTTTGCTTAAGAACTCTTGTTTACAGAACAAAATGTTCAAACAAGCCCACTGGTCCCATGTGTCACCATAGCAACAGCATCCCTCTCAACACCTGATGTTTAGTTTGTGTCTCTGGACCTCTGCAACCCCTCAAGCACTCTCATGATCACTTCAGTTTAACAACACTCAATAAGAAAACCAGAGAGAGAGAGAGAGAGAAGGTGAGAGCATAGTACTTTTTCAGAACAGCAGCGTGCTTTCCTTTTCTGTAAATCTTGCTTGCTTTTACTTGTTACAAAACAGCCACATTTATCTCATCATATTACAAAATTAAAGAGGTGCCTGTCTGGTTCAACAGTTCAAAAGCATTACACGTACTCAGCATTCAAAATCTAATAAAAGCCAGTAGCTAGGTATTATTAGATCTTAGATATTATAGACTGTTTTGTTCTTATTAAAGGTTATAATGTTATAATCTTCTTTTAGTTTTGAGTAATTTTGACCCCAGCAAAACCACAAAAAATACAATATACTGTAACAAACATGTTAATGTTTTAATCATTGTAATTTTAAAAACGTGTTTTAGAATTTTGTTTAATGTATTTATACATTACAGTATTTAACCCCATTTATTTAAGAGAACATTGTGCCCTTGAGCAAAGCACTTTAGTTTTTCTCCAGGGGGCTGTTTCTGCAATTACTGTATTGTAAATTACTGTAAATGACACATAATCAAACTAGGAACTACAATTTACCCTGATCTTGCCAGATGTGACTCTTTGACAAGTCCAACATTCAAAAGTGTATATTCGTGAATCTTATTACTGAAGTTGCATTAAGTGTCTGTTTAATCAGAATACAAGACAACTCAGAATTCTCCTCCAATCTTTTCTGATGAAAGACCAAATAGATGAATAGTGTGTTGACTACATGCTCTCAGAATTCCTTGTTTATTTAGTCAGTGCCGAACAAGACCATAATCTCAGCTTGGACGGACAGAATTGACTAAACTGTCCTGGCTTTGTAAATAGCAATGCAGTATCATTGAGGAATGCTTGCTCAAAAACTGCAAATACATAGAGAGTTCAAGTATTCAGAATGACTGCCAAATTACCATTTTCCATTTCATAATATTGTATTGTACTTTTTGGACAAGTAACGTCTAAACCTGACTCTCTTCTTTTCTGCAGGCTAAATGAGCCATGCTTATGAGATCAATAATAAATGTTTCTCCGACAAAATTTAAACAGAGAACGAAAGAGATGTAGTGCAAGTTGCTTTCCCTTTAACTTTCATGTAAAAGTAGAACAAACTGCTATTTGAGGACACGCTGTTCATTGCAAAAAGTTGGGTGGATGTGCGCAGAGTTTATTGGTTGTTTATTGGTTTACACCCTTCATTTGCAAAGCATAAACTATATTATATCTGGATATACTTTGTTTATTCTGTAATTTAACTGCAGTGTGACTGAGTGTGTATAAACTTTTTAAAACCCTTCCCATCAAAATATGGTTGCACTCCCCCAGCACAGCCGACCACCTGCCCAGTGTCCGAAAAATACAGAACCTGACATTTTCATTAATTGGTTGGTACATACAAATGATATAGGCACATCACTGTGCCTAGAAATGAGTGTCTATAAGTGAAGATGGCAGCATGCAGGTTTAGTAGCTACTTTCAAATCCATTATATGATGACGACCATTGAGGTCTTCAGCATCTGGATTTGTTCTTCTAATCTAATGACTCAGAAGCATAAAGATGTGAAGTTCAAGCATGCAAAGTAAAAAACAGAGTGAAAAATCAAGTATGTCCTGACTGACACATTCAGTAAGCACACAATCATTTACTAGTATGTGATTTTACATGACATGCCAGTAGAGGGCAGAGTGAATTGTTGACACATCTCCTGTGAACTTGCCCTGACTTGTAAACTCTCAAGTGATGGCCAATTATTAACATATCTAATCTATTACTAAAAAGCCATTTGTATTGTGTGTGTGTGTGTGTGTGTGTGTGAAAGAGAGAGAGAGTTTCAGTGCTCCAAAAAACAACGATTATCCCTGGTGAGATTGCTTAATTTGCTATAATTACCTCCATTTTCCCTGAAGACTAAACAGCACCCTCAATAGGACACACACACAAAAAAGACTCTGAGGTCATGATAACACAAAATAGTTGTTTATTCTCTACCAGGGTAGAATTTATTTTGGAGTCTTTTTTGATGATGAATTATAGTATTAATCGCCATCTGCTCTAATGCTCTTAACTGCGTGATATACCATTAAATATCAATTTGTTAAATATCTTCCTTTTTGGGCCTTAGGAAAAATGACACCCCACAAGGGCTTGCCCTACCTCACCTGTTTTTCTCTAGCAATTTTTTTGCCCCAGGCAAAATAAAGTCTACAAAAGAGAGCTATCGTCCAACCCTTCTCAGCAGGAGAATTGTGAGCCTGCACTTCAGTCCCTCAGTCTCTTTCTCTCTGTCTATAAAGTGATGGGTTTGATTGTGTGGTTGTGGGTGTTGGGGTTCATTGCTGAGATGATCAGGGTGTGTGGTGCAGGCCTGTCCTGTGGTCTGCAGGGCAGATCTGTCTCAGAGAGTCTGTATAAAGAGGGAGATGTGATCATTGGTGGGCTGTTTCCAGTTCATTTTGAAGCACCAGAGCCTGACCATGCTTTCATCCAAATACAGCATGGAGTTCAATGCCAGGAGTGAGTAGATTGTAAAAGCAAATATTATACAACAACGGGGCTGTACAACAACTTTTCATATTATGTATATAGGCAATTGCTTTCTCATTGATTTTGTTAACTATAATTCAACATAAATTGTGTAAACTCATACTGTGAAGTTGTTACCTTATTTCTACCCAACTTACAAATGTCATTTTTTTTGTTGATAAAGATTATGCGTTTGAGATGAAGTCTGTTTCACTCTCTATATAATACATTATTGCATCAACTATTCAGGTCATCCTCAAATTAATTCAACAGCACCTTATACATTTATCCATTTTTTCAGTGTTGACCTTCGTTCATACCGCTGGCTCAAAGCGATGATCTTCACAGTGGAGGAGATTAATCGGGACCCTGTCCTACTTCCAAACGTTACTCTGGGGTATCTGATAGCCGACACCTGCCTTGCTGAGGGCACAACCCTGAGTGCTGCCTTAGCTTTGGTAACAGGGCAGGAAGGGACAGTGTCGGGAGCAGAATGCAACGGGGCCCCAGTGGTGCCTGTCATTATTGGAGACGCGCGGTCCTCTGCCTCAATGGTGGTGGCTGACACACTGGGAGTGTTTGATATTCCCATGGTATAATGAAAAAAGCCATTCTCTGTAACTTTCCGTATTATATTTATTTTCTTAACTGCAATTATTAGTTTGTTGGTTCTGTGTCAATGATGTTTATACTGTTCAATGTACTTTACATGCTTGTTTCGACCTTTACATTTTTGCATTTGGCGCAGTCAAAAAATGTGTTTTACAATTCTGTGTTCCCTGGGAATCATATTCATACTTCAAGCACCACGTTCTCCCAGTTGACCCACAGCAACTAGAACCAAAACATTTAAATGTAAACCATAAATATTTTTGGCCTTCCTGTAGTTCAACTGGTAGAGCTACAGAGGTTGTGGGTTCGATCCCAGGGAATGCAAATACTGAAATTAAAAAAAAAAAGTATATATTGAATTCACTGTAAGTCGCTTTCGATAAAAGCGTCTGCCAAATGAATAAATGTAAAATGTAAACAAATAATATATCCTTTTTCACTAAAAAGCTTTACTTTTTACTCTATTTTCTCCTCATCTCTCTTTGTGTTTTGTCTGTCCAGGTGAGTTATTTTGCCTCCTGCGCGTGTCTCAGTGACAGTCTCCGGTTTCACACTTTCCTGCGCACCGTTCCTAGTGATGCCTTCCAGGCCAAAGCTATGGCCCACCTGCTGCGTCTGCTGGACTGGACCTGGGTCGGTGTGGTTGCAGGAGATGATGATTATGGTAAAAGTGGCGTGCAGCTACTCTTGCAGGAACTAGATGGTACGGGGGTCTGTGTGGACTACCTGGAGGTTATTCCTAAATCACACTCCCAGAGCAGAATCGGACGAATTGTGGAGAGGATCAAGAGTTCCACAGCTCACGTGGTTGTAACCTTCGCCATCGGTCCAGATCTAAAGGTCCTGTTCGAAGAAGTGGTCGTGCAGAACGTCACCGATAGACAGTGGATAGCCACAGAAGCCTGGAGCACGACCACTCAATACTTTGACTCATCAAGCATTCCTTTTCTAGCCGGTACCATCGGCTTTGCCCTGCGCAGGGCTGATATCAAGGGTTTTGGTGCTTTCCTTGCCCAGCTGAGCCCTTTGAAACAGCCAAATGAGCCTTTTGTAAAAGATGTATGGGAAAAGATTTTTGGGTGCTCGCTGGCACAGGACTGGCAGCCTTCGTTTGATAAACCGAGGTGCACAGGCTCAGAGAACGTGGAGAAACACGGCCGCATCTACACAGATGTTTCACAGCTGAGAGTCACTTACAATGTGTATAAGGCTGTGTATGCTATTGCCAATGCTATTCACAACATGATGGCCTGCCAACCTGGTAAAGGACCTTTTGAAAATGGAGAATGTCCTGATGTGACACGAATAAAGCCCAGACAGGTGCAGAAAAGAGTCTTAAAACATAAAATTAAATTAAGTTGAGTCATTTTCATTTGTATGGTGGCTTTTTCTTCCCTGACATGACAATGAACAAGTATAAATAAATGTCAAATATACATGAATATTAACAAATATTACATAGAATTTGTTTAGAATATAAGCCTTAAAAGTATATATAAAGCCATAAAATATGTTAATTAAATATATATTTAATAATGTGATTACACGTAATTATGTGATTACTGAATGTATTAGTAGGGAATTTTTTTGTGTGTATATTAAACCAGCACATAATGTTAAAAGTCATAAAACATCCATTTGTTCAATATGTTGTCCTCACAGCTTCTGCAGTACTTAAACGCTGTAAATTTCACAACACCAGTGGGTGAGCAGGTCTATTTCGAAGACAACGGAGAGCCATCGGCCTCTTATGACATTATGAACTGGCATGTTGATGACAGCGGAACAGTGAATTTCGTGCAGGTTGGAAAATTTGATGCTGCCAAAGGACCAGGTCAGGAGTTGAACATAAACCTTGAGCGAATGGTTTGGGGAGGTGGCTGGGCTGACCAGGTGAGTCCAGTATGAGGGCTTCATTTTTTATATTTCAATGTTTTTCTTAAACTATAGAGATTCCAGATTCTCTGATTATAGAGAATAGAATGTTATCATGTTTGTTTTCTCTGTTTTAAATTCAGTAAATGTGGATGTGTAAGTATTTAGATGTGTTTTCATTTTCTATCTCTCAGTATGGGTCATTGGTAACATTAACATTTTAGAGGCAGACTGAGAAGTGAGACGTTTTGGGATTGATTGTTTAAATGGAGCACATACAGTCTGTGTAAGGAAGCAGTTTTGTTTGGTCTCTTTTATGTGCTTGTACTGACAGATATTTGTTTGAGGGCTGCTGTGAGCCTGACAGACTTTATTCCTCTATAATTCAGGTTCCTGTGTCTGTGTGCAGTGAAAGCTGTCCCCCGGGCACTAGGAAGGCTGTACAGAAAGGAAGACCTGTCTGCTGTTTCGACTGCCTTTCTTGTGCATCAGGAGAAATCAGTAATGTTACAGGTATTTAAATTTATGTTAAAAATATTACAGTTGCTAATGATGACAAGAATGGATCATAACTTTTCAATCTTTTGACATAAGCAAAGTAGGTTTTAATTTTATTTGAATCTAATCATGTGCCATGTGTCCATTTGTGCTATTACATTCCTCAACAGACTCAACAGAGTGTACGAGGTGTCCAGAACGGTTCTGGTCAAACACAGAGAGAACAAGGTGCATCCCAAAGGTTGTGGAGTTTCTGTCCTTGCAGGACACCATGGGAATTGTCCTGACTGTTTTATCTGTAACTGGGGCAACATTGACCACAACTGTTTTGGCTGCCTTTTTCCGCTATCGTGACACGCCCCTTGTGCGAGCCAACAACTCAGAGTTGAGCTTCCTTCTGTTGGTATCACTCACACTCTGCTTCCTCTGTGCACTCGTTTTTATTGGTCAGCCTGCGCCGTGGAACTGCATGCTACGTCACACCCTGTTTGGAGTGAGCTTTGTGATCTGCATCGCCTGTGTCCTCAGTAAGACGGTGGTGGTGCTGGTGGCTTTTCGGGCCACTTTGCCTGGATCTAATCTGATGCAGTACTTCGGGCCCATCCAGCAAAGGGCAGGCATCTTCATATGCACATTGGTTCAAATTGTCATCTGTTTGCTGTGGCTGCTTCTGGCTCCCCCTCTGCCCACAGAGAGCGCAGGAGCTGAGCTTGGCGCTCGGGTGATCCTGCAGTGCACGGTGGGGTCAGTAGTGGGATTTGTACTGGTGCTGGGCTACATTGGCCTGCTAGCAGTGGTCTGCTTTCTTCTAGCCTTTCTTGCTCGAAAACTTCCAGACAATTTCAATGAGGCTAAGTTCATTACGTTTAGCATGCTAATCTTCTGTGCTGTGTGGATTGCATTTGTTCCAGCATATGTCAGCTCACCGGGGAAGTACACAGTGGCTGTGGAGATTTTCGCCATTTTGGCCTCTAGTTA
>JAZGTK010013736.1:0-14140 GCA_036877625.1 Ambastaia sidthimunki | reverse complement strand
TTACAAAATTACATATTGTAAATTAATTTACAGCTTCGTAACTATAAAATATATGAATCACAGGCATACTGTATACTTACACGCATAAGAGTTACTGAGTAAAGGCCCGGAAAGTTTGATTATTGAATTAATTTGATGTTGTTTTTTACATAACTTGTTGGTTGGTGTTGCCTCAGCCTGACTTGACTTCAGTTGCTTTATTTAATTGGTTTCTTGTGTCAGTGTTTGATCTTATATCTACTGACACTTCCATAAGGACACATGACAACTCAATGACTCATAATGATGCAATATTGTGCTATTAAGGCGACTGATGCAGGAGGGCAGGCCCGATGTACTTTTGTTTACCAACTTATACATTTGCTATGTATTTTGTTGTCAAGAACAGTATTAAAGATAACGTAAGTGTGGCGAAACTGCCTGAAATAACATCTATTTTACATGTAAAATAAGCCCACAGACACAATGCATATTATTTCACAAAAAAAGATGAAGTTTCGTGTTTCAGAACTTTTGCTGTTATTTTTCAACGAGTTTCCTTTTGTGCATCTATCAGCTAACCCTACAGTCTTCCGTTGTCTTTACTGTGATGAAACTGATTGAAATCTTATCCGTTAGAGACTTTCATGTAAAAAGAAGCCCACGCACACATCATTCACATACAGGTGATAAGTTTAGTCTTTTACAGCTTTGCTTTATTAGTGAGTTTACGCACTTGTCATCACAATGATTTAGAGAGTTGTTAGTCTACAGTACTGTCTTCCTGTCGATCCCTACAAACAAAACATTATCGACGTGGCTACAGTATTTATGTATTTCTGAATGTATACAATGGGGACAAGCGTTTGGGGCAGATTTCTGTCTGAATGCAGAAAGTTACTGTTTTGGAAAGGGACATTTTCTTTAACAGTTAGTTGTATCAGTATTTAATAATTTACACACACACACACACTTTTATTTCCCTGTCTTCTGTTAAGCTCAAAAGAAGGCCTTGAAGATTTAACTTGTTAATCATTTCCTGTAAATATTTAATTTATATTGAAAACCAAATAGGTCATCATATATAGTGCTATATTGTCCTGCATGACAATTGCTTTGTTTTTATCTTATTCTGTCATGACCCAAAACACTGTTAATATACTGTTTGCTAAAATATTACTCAATAATACTATTATTATTAAAACAGAATCGTTATATATTTTCTTACATTTGTAGGAATTTAAATGTAATATTTTCATTTAATTATTGAAAGTGATTCATAAAGGACCCATATAAGCATGTTTGAGAAAAAAACGGTTGTTTATGGTTGTAGAGAAAATATTACAAGGTTTTACAGTAGAGGTTTATACAATAACAAAAATACACTAGACAGTACAATTATAATAATTATTACAGTAGAGGTTTATAGAGTAACAGATACACTGTACAGTAAAGTCATGATAACTGTAATATGATGGTAAACCTATATAATGTGTACATAAGGAATAGAGAAGTAAAATTATTTACAGCTATTAATAAACAACCTTTAGTTAAAAAAGCTTTCAGTCTTTATGAATGGACGTTTATAGTCTACTTCTAAACCATTCCCAAATCAAACCAGTCACTTGTCTTTAACCACGCCTGTTTAACTCAAAGCATTTTTCACAAAATTCTTCACAAGGAATATTTACACAATGCACTAAAGCAAACAGGCAAAACTGAAGATACAGTAATAAATACATTTGGTTTGAAACTCAGTTTGAAGATTGAATTTTTGATCTGTGAATAATAAATGCAGATCTTTTTTTGAACCCTTTGCGAATAACATCTTTGATTTCGGCTGTGTTTAAAACGTAAATGATGGGATTAATCATTGGTGGAACAACATATGAAAGAGACGTGCTGATTATTCTGACATTAGGAGAAAGAGCAAGCGTGTAAACACACAAAATGGGGAGGAAGAAGATTCCTACAAGCAGCAGATGAGAAGCGCAAGTCTTCAGAGCTTTTAAGCGTCCATCCCAAGTTGTAATTTTACTCAAGGCAAGAAAGATGCATAAATATGAGAGAACTATAATGATCAAAGGTGCTACGAGATATAAACCAGTGTTAACTTTTGCTATAAAAAAATTAACACTGTTATCATTACATGCCAACTTATATACAGGTCCATGATCACAAAAATAACTTGGTATCACATTAGATTTACAGAAAGAAAGACGGGTGATCAACAACACTGTTGTGCTTATCACCAATATGTTAAATGCCCATGTGACTGAAAACACTAAAGACATGACAGTATTATTTACAATGGCATGATATCTCAGAGGTAAACAAATAGCAATGACACGATCAAACGCCAGAACAACAAGTGTGGTACACTGCATTGTGCTAAAGAAGAAAACAAAAAACATGTTTGCCAAACAAGCATTATAGGAGATGTACTGAGACTCGAAAAGAAAAGTTCTCATCAGATTAGGAATCAGTGCGTTTGTCTCGCCAACATCAGCCAAAGCCAAATTAAACACACCAATGTACTTTGGGCTGTGCAGACTCCTCTCAACAGCTATAATGAGAAGAACTACAGAGTTCCCAATTACAGCAACAATGTATGTGAAAAACAAGAAAATATAATAATAACTGCTGTACGGTATTCCTGAAAATCCACTGATGAAAAAGTATTCAGGATGCACAATGGAGATATTAAGAGAAATATTGGCATTTATAGAATTCATGGTAAATTTGCGTTTTTCGTTTTGCCTTTAATAAAATTAGAAATTAGCACAAGAGCCTGAGCAAAAATTACATTTAACTTATTTACAGGTTTCGAGATTAAATTTTTAAATCTTGCATATGCCTTATAAAGATAAAACTATATTTAACATAAAATTAAATCACAGATGTACCTTATACTTAAATGCATAAAAGCTGATATATCTGACCAAGTAATGACAGTTTTGAGGTATATTGAGGTATTGATTTGAGGTATATTGAGTTTAATTCAATGTCTTACATCACTTGGTGTTCCTCTAGCTTGACTTGATTTCAGTCGCTCTGTTTGTCTTCCTGTGTCAGTGTTCTGATCTTATACCTAGTGACGCTTCATAAGAACATGTGACAACTCAATGACTCACAATGATGTCATTTTTTTATTACTATTTTGGGAAGAGACTTTTTTTACTCATTTGGTTTAGTGGCATTGCTTTTTCATTGTCCTGTACATTGCACAATAATAATCGACTGGACATGCACTAATGGAATTAATGGAGTGGCATTTGGCCTGCAGTATAAATAGATCTTTGTGCAAAAGGTTTCTTTAGTTGCTTTGCTCACTACAGTAGTTTCAAATAAAAAAAATTAAAAATTTTAACAGTGTCTTTGTTCAGAAAAAGTAAGAGTAGTTTTATTAAAGCCTTTATGTAGTTTTAATAAGGCCCACAAATGCTACAATGCACAATTCAGTGTATTATCAATAGTGATTTTTAGTGAGTTTGTTTATATTGTGAAAGTTTTTGAAAAAAGTTCATGTTTACCTCTATGTGTCAATTAGCCAAATTAGAAAAAAACTGTAAACGATTAAACTGCACACAATATCTATCATAGTAAATAAGCATTGTAATATTATACTACTCAGTGTATAAAGTTTTGTGTAAATGTTTTGAAACTTCTGGCAGGAATTGCATCACCTTTGACTGAAAGCTGAAGTGTTTTGAGTTGTTAATGAGTTCTGGAGATGCTCAGAGGAGCAAACTGAAACAGTTCTGTCACCTGGGAAAACCTCGTCTCTCCTCACCTTGAGTGCTGTACATCAAAGCATCATTAGGTTTGTTTATATGAACGAAATCATTGCCTCTGTGACCATATCAAACTAAACAGTTCTCTGAGGATTGAAACATGTCTGGAGAATCTTTCCTATGAAAAAACGTTACAAATTTTCAATTGAAAACATATCAGGCCTCTGGCCTCTACAATTTTGTCTAAACCAAAGTATATAAACAGTTTATATTAAAAGAAATCATTACATTTTGAAAGGAGACTGTAGATGATTAAAAGACTAAAGGGACATGATCACGGGACATAATCACAGGACATAAATCAGTGCAATAGGATTTGTGTGTGTGTGTGTGTGTATGTGTGCCACATATGCTTGTGTTACCACTGTCCTCAGTGATTGTAAAGATCTGTTTGCAGTCTGAAATCTTTAGGGATCAAGAATAAGTAGCAAACAAGAAGCAAATTAACACTCTGGGGAAACGAGAMATCTTGTRAAGTTTTAATGGCACTGTATTGTTTACATGTTTCTGATTGATGTTTACCATTCATGTCACCTGGCAATAATACAGTAAAGATCCAGAGAGATATACTGCATGTATCCCACTAATGATCAAAAACAGCTAGACGGATAATAAAGTGATAGAAACAGAGGCCTAGTCCTCTGAAACGAAAACAGTATCCTGCAATGAAAGACTGGAAGCTTGTTTAACTATCTGTTTTTAGCAGGCTTAACAAAATTGTTGCATTGTCACCTTTAAGTTAATTATGCTAAAGGACTGATGGTGTGTGAAGAGACCAAACCAATGGGAAATTCCTCAAACTGTGCCAAACTATTGGCTGATTAATCAGTTTAAGGGTGTAATTGGTCTAGAGACTTCCAAATAGTCCCGGTGGAGAGATGATTAAAATAAGTGATATAACTGAGATTCTGCTGGGATTACAGATTTAACAATTACCTTCATTCCGGCAACAATGAAGATGATGATGTACAGCACAAAAATGTGGATAAAATTGTGGACGATGTATACATGAAAAGCATCATTTTAGTAAAGTGGCCATTGTGAAATAAAAAAATAATTATATAAATATTATTATGCAGATTTTTTTATATTATGAAATCATTTTGCTATTAATTAGCAAATTTTGGCAATTTTTGCTATTGCCATCTAAGACAATGTTTCTCAACCTTTTTAATTTTAAATCTCTCATTGTCCACAAAAATATTTGAAGCCCCCCACTATATTCCTATATTGTATATTCCTTATAAAACACTATCTACTTTTTTAGTTATTTTATCTTATTTTAACAATTGTTATGTCTTATTTTAAATCATTTTTAAGTCATCTTGAGGCCCCATTGGAAGTTTGTTGAGGACCCCCAGTGGCCCCACGCCCCCTGATTTAGAAACATTGCTGGGTTGTTTCTGGTGATGGTTTTCAGTTAGGATTACGGGTTAAAAAGTCAGGTAAGGAACATTATCTTGTTAGAGAAGGTCATTGGTTAGTCTAAAGTAATGCATGAGGTAGACGGTCAGTTTCATCAACCAACCACAGAATTCTCCGCCTCTATGAGCCGAAAAAAATTCACATTTCTATCCCTTAAATATCTTTGACTGCAGCATATTATAGAATGTAAAGAAACTACACAGGAAGACATATGTAGTAAGTAAAGTGTTTAAGGAGTTCTGCAGTGTCATTGTATTATCACCATACATGGTTTAAAAAACAACTTTTTGTGATATATGTAGTGTGTTTACCATTTATTTAAATATACTCTAACATTTTGATTGTATTATTTTACAGTTTTGTTTTACTGTTAATCTAGTTCTGTAATCTGTAATCTTTCTCATCCTGCCGTCAGGTGATCATGTCATCCGGAAACATCAGCTTCATTAAGGACTTTTTTATTGTTGGCTTTCCTGGACTTCATCAAAGTTATTATGGTGTCGTGGCTGCACTCCTGCTTTTTGTTTATGTGTTTATTTTAGTGGGTAATGGATTATTTATCACACTTTTTGCTCTAGAGAAAAGCCTTCATAAACCCATGTATTATATCATCTTAAACCTGGTCATAAGTGATGTATTATTTAGCACCACTACTCTGCCCAAAATTATCGCCAGGTATTGGTTCCAAGATGGTGGTATTTCATTCACGGCCTGTTTCATACAAATGTTTTTTGTGCATTATTTTGGTTCGCTTACTGCTTTTGTTCTTGGAATAATGGCTTTCGATAGGTATGTAGCGATCTGTAACCCACTAAGATATTCTAATATAGTCACAGGGTCAAGCATTCTTGGCCTCTGTCTCGTTTCATGGGTGCTAGCGAGTTCATGTCCTTTAATGATGACCATTAGGGCCTATCCTCTCCCGTACTGTGCGGAAAACGGTATCGTTCAGTGCTACTGCGATCACATTTCAATTACATCACTCGCATGCACCAACAGGGCCCCGTACAGTATTCCTGCTTTTACACTTGCTATGGTTTTGTTGCTCAGCCCTCTGGCTTTCATTGTTTTCTCTTACTGTGCTATCATTGTGGCCGTTCTGCGTATATCCAGCACTCAAGGACGAATTAAAACCTTCTCCACCTGCAGTCCTCAGCTCATCATTATAGCTCTGTATTTCCTACCCAGGTGTTTTAATTATTTGTCCAGCAATATTGGTATAAACTTTAGCACAGATTTGCGAATAGCCATTATTATGATGTACAGCCTTTTCCCACCTATGATTAACCCCCTCATTTACTGCTTAAGGACAAATGATGTAAAGGAAAGCTTGCTTAAAAGGTTACAATCTTCAAGTCTTCATCTTAATTCAACCAAAGTAAATGTATCCACTGTATGCAATTAAAACATCACATTGTATTTTCATTTTGGGTGTCATGCTACACTAAAGCAGATGTGAGTGGACATTATTTTGTTCCTATTATTGGTATAACAGGACATTAGATAATTTTTAAATGTGCCAGTTATTGCTTATTTTCCTGTTGTAACATTTCAATGTTTTGCCATTTGGAAGCCAGGACTTATTTCATTTTTACATTTTTGATGTAGTTACTGTACATGACTTGTAACATAAGGCATCATTTAAGCTTTATTTTTGTAAAATAAATTAATCAATAAATACATATGTCTATTTACTTTTTAAATGCTTAGAATTTTTGAAAATCAATTGTTGTTATTTGAAATTAGGGAATGGGTGGACTATATGAAAAAGCTGTAGCATGTAAATGTTTCCACCTTCTCTGTAAAATTTCTACATTGTTTATTCTGAAACAGTTCTCAAACCACAAGTTACAACAGTTTCTCATGTCTATAGGGCTATATTATATACTGAATACAATATAAATATTGTCTGCTTAACTATTATATTAATTATTGATACAATTATCAAATTAAATATTGATAAATATAGGACTATACATTATATACATTTACATTTATTCATTTAGAAGACAGTTGTTTCTAAAGCGACTTACAAAGACAGAGCATTTAACATTTTGTCCTAAGAAACAGTTTTTATTAAAGGGCTCTTAAAAACACAAAATTAACTTTTATAGTCTTTATCTTGGCACACGTTATTAAAAGCCCATTAAAATCAGTTAAGCATTAAGTTAATTAAGTTAAATTAAGCAGTATATTAACACTGTACCTAATAAAGTGGCCATCTCATACTGTAACACCATATGCCATGTCTTTTGCAAAATACATGTAAGAATTGGACAAAACAAAAATAAAAGAATGGAGAAACAAGGACATGCAAATCGGTGTTAATGAAGCGTATGGAAATAAGTCACTGCTTCATTAGTGAATCATTAGGGTCATGTCAAGGTGAATACAGGGGACACACGTCATCCTGTGACACATCTCCTGTGTCTAAAGAGAGAATTTATAAACCAGCGCTTAACTAAACCTTCAACAGTCTGCAGATCTCTGCAGTGGATGCAAGAGTTTTCATACAAATCAGGTGACAGGTGCTTAAACATGAAACTGCTTTTTCTATCATTTGTGTCAGTAATGAACCAGCAATGAGCACTTTTTTGTGTTTTCATCAGGTGTCTTCAAAGCTTTCTCAGTGTCATGACTGACTCCAACACAACTGTGATTACTGAATTCTATCTGTCTGGATTTCTCGGACTCCATCCACAGTATTACGGCGCTATGGGGACATTTTTGCTGTTTGTCTACTTGACTCTGGCTGGAGGAAACATTTTCATCATTTTGTTTGTTTCTTGTGAAAGAAACCTTCAAAAACCCACTTATCTGATCTTCTGTAACCTCGCTTTGGCGGATCTTGCATTTGGAACCGTCACGCTTCCCAGAATTATAGCAAAGTACTTATTAAATATTAACACTATGCCATTTCTAAGCTGTTTTGTGCAAATGTTTTTTGTTCACTATTTAGGAACTGTTAATTCTTTTATTTTATTGTTAATGGCTCTCGATCGGTTTATTGCTATATGTAACCCCCTCAGATATCCTGCTATTATGACAAACAGGTCAACTACTGTAGCATCAATCATGTTATGGATACTTATAATATCATGGATCTCTGTTCTTGCCTACCAGGCCCATGACATGCCCTACTGTGGTCCAAATGAAATTACTCAGTGTTACTGTGACCACAACACTATAACTAGACTTGCCTGTGGTAATGTAAAGATGATAAAGCTGATTGCTTTTGGTTGTGCCATGTTCAGCCTTTTGGGCCCTTTGACGTTTATTATATTTTCTTTTATTGCCATCATCAGAACTGTTTTTAAAATCTCTGATGTTCAGGCTCGATATAAAACTTTCTCCACCTGCACCCCGCAGCTTTTAATCATTTCTCTATATTATATCCCCAGGTGTGTCGTATATGTGTATGATGTGACTGTTCAGATAAGTCTTGGTACGCGTATCGTATTAATTATGTGTTATAGTCTTCTCCCCCCTGTTGTCAACCCCATGATTTACTGCTTTAGAACCAAAGAAATCAAAGATGCATTAAGAAAGAAAATAAGAGACAGAAAAAACGGTGTGAGTTTAACTTAAAATCTCTATAGTGCACTAACTTTTATACATTTCTTGTGTATGAAACTGTCTTAAATGTTTGCTGAGAGATTATGAATAATTGCTTTTATTCTTGTTTTAGGAACACTCAATTTCAATGTTTATCTTTATTGTTCTGTTCTTTATAATTACTTCTAAAATATAAGAAATGTATAATACTAACATAGAAATGAATCATAATACATTTTCATGTTTACGTTTTTTAATAAAATGTTTATGGTACACAATATGAACATGTACGATATCGTGCAGATTATCTATGTATTAATCGATATAAATACTTTATTGTACAGCTACTCTGTGTAAGGCATATGTACAATGTTAGATTTACAAATGGTTTTGCTGATTTTGTTGTGTTGCACACAGTCTTGAGGTTTATACAGCAGGTTTGGGCACAGAGATGGATGAACTTACAGAGGACAACATGCAGGTCAGCATGGAAAGAGATATTATTTATAGGTGAACAAGATTTTTAATGTAAATTATTGTAAAGTGATTTATGCATAAACATACAAGCCAAAAAGCTGCTTTGAAGCAATATGTATTGTAAAAAGAAATATTCACGTACAAATGACTTAATCCACGTTGTCTCATTCATTGTTCCCTATATAGAAAATGCTGCACAACTGAAAAAAGGCATAACATAATTTTAAAATAATAAAGAACATGTAAAATAATAAAGTGAAAGTGGATTTAAAATAAAAATGAATGTCCACCTAAATAAAGATGATTAGCCTGGTTTAACATCTAATGAATAAAGATGTTAAAGATGATTTATATATATTTTTAAAATAATGTATGTATTATTGCTATGCTGTATATATACATAGATACACAAACAGAACACCTTCACCACTCACTACTGTCATTTTGTAAAACTACACAACACATTTGTTAAGTTCTATAAGGCTCTCAAAAGTCTTTCCTGAACTCATTGTGAGACTTGCATTGCATCATAGTTATTTACATCACAGACAGCATTTAAAAGGCAATAGCCAGCCCAGAACCAAACCCACTGTGGAAAGAAGGACCTTCTAACCTGTTAGGTATATTCATACATCCTTGTTTCAGTGTAAAAATATAATGAACCTGTGTTTAGTCTTATCCTTTCTGTATTTGTATATATTGCTGTTGTAATATATATAATATATATATATAATTAAGAAAATAAGTATTATCTATAACATACATACATTAAATTGTAACTGTCTATGCTATACTCATAGTCTGATCTTTCAATTTATAAAGACTAATAGTTTTAAATGGTCAATTTACCTTCTTTTACGTGTATAGACTGTATGTATAAAAGATATATATAATTTTATTATTATTATAATTTTTCTAATAGATATTTACATTTGTGTTTTAGATTGTCCAGATGGGGACAGGCACCAATGAAGCAAGCTACCAGTACACAAACAGCACAACAAATGTGGCCGAGTTTGTTCTACGAGGTTTTCCCGGACTCCCTCCACAGTATTTCGGACTTGTGGGGGCCTTGTTTTTCATCCTGTACCTCGTGCTCGCAAGTGGGAATATTTTTCTTCTCGTTTTTGTGGCGTGCGAGAAAAGCATTCAAAAACCAACCTACTTCATCTTCTGCAACCTCGCAGTGGCCGATCTGGGACTTGGAACTACAACTTTCCCGAGAGTGATCGCAAAGTACTGGATGTCTGACAAAATCATTTCATTCAATGCCTGCATCACGCAGATGTATTTTGTGCATTTTCTGGGTGCAACAAATTCCTTCCTGATGGCGTTAATGGCGCTTGATCGATTCATAGCTATATGTAATCCTCTCCGATATCATGCGCTAATAAAAAATTCAACTATTGCCATTTTATGTGCATGTATTTGGATAGCAAACATGTTGCAGTTAATCGGAATTGCTCTTCTGACTCTCACTGTACCGTACTGTGGGCCAAACCTCATACCTCATTGCTACTGTGATCACGTATCTTTTGTTAAACTGGCTTGTGGAGATGTGTCAGTCATAAAAAACACTACTGCAACTGTTGCCATGTTTGTACTGTGGGGTCCTTTATGTTTTATCGTATTTTCCTATATTTCAATCATCATTTCTGTTCTGAAAATCAGCAATTCTGAGGGACGTTACAAAACATTCTCCACTTGCACTCCACAGCTGTTCATTATATGTCTGTATTATCTGCCCAGAACTTTTGTGTATGTGACAAACGTTGCTGGTTTTGAATTTAATACAGATGCCAGAATTATAGTTTCGATGATGTACAGTCTCTTCCCTGCAGTCATCAACCCATTTATATACTGCTTTAGGACTAAAGAGATCAAAGATGCAATATTTAAAAGATTTAAGAACAGACAGGTTGGAGTCAATAGAAAAGATGGGCTTGGATAAAAAGAAACAGCTTTGTCCAGTATTTTTGTTTTTGTAATTTTTTTCATATCATAGTCTTGTAGTATTAGTATGAGTACTAATGCATAGAAATAATAATTCAGCTATATACAAATAATGCATAATTGGAGAAATACCCTGTTCACCTTTCTAATGAAATATTTTTCATTAAATGTTCAACTTACACAGTGCACAAACACCACAATGTCTGCAACAATACTAACCATCTATCTTAATTTTTTTTGCTTAAATTAAGTTCTAATATTTTTTATCAATATTAAAGAGACAATTCTAACACCATGCATGTTTTTTTGTTTTTCCTGACAGACATCTGTCCACAAAGTCCCTTCTTTTCCCAAGTCCCTAAATAATCCCCTAATAATTTGACAAATACTCCATATTTTTGTCAAACTTTCATCAAACAATCCGATTTTAGCAGCTGATTAATACTTTATATATGGTTTCCATTAAACAGTAGTAGCAAGTTAACCTGTTTAAAGCTATTTTGTATGTAATTGCACAAATTTGGTTCACTGTATTTGTGCAGAACTTACCTT
The DNA here is from genome assembly GCA_036877625.1 of Ambastaia sidthimunki. Taxonomy (NCBI): domain Eukaryota; kingdom Metazoa; phylum Chordata; class Actinopteri; order Cypriniformes; family Botiidae; genus Ambastaia; species Ambastaia sidthimunki. The sequence continues at coordinate 2,405 of JAZGTK010013736.1, read as the reverse complement.
CAAAAGAAGAAATGCCTGTCGCCTTAAAGTCATCAGTCCATTTTCTGCACCATATATCCTATGGAGTGTTTCTGGAACCTTAAAGTCAAATAAACCCAAATAAATGTTTATACAATAATTAACAAAGCATTGAAATATCTGTGTACTGACGTGGTGCACAAACATCACAATGTCTGTAACAATACGAACCATCTTAATTTATTGCTCAAATTAAGTTCTGATATTTTTTATCAACATTAAAGAGACAGTTCTAACACCATGCATGTTTTTTTTACTTCTTTCTTTTCCTAAATCTCTAAACCCATAATGTTGTAATCCACAGAACATTTTCAGAAATGACCACTAACTTTATAGCAATACTATATAGTGTGTCATTAAGCCTGCTTGAGAACACATACAATTCCACTAATGTAAATGTTTTTAAATAATGCTTCACAATATTTATTGTTGGAAAGCAACTTTACAGACACAAGTTTTAGAAAACAAGTTATTGTTGAGTGGTATGATCTATAGTGTCAAATGCTGCAGATACAGCAGTACTAGGAAAAAAGGTAGCGCTACGATCAGATGCTAACTGGAGGTCATTTATAACTCAGTGCTGTGGTGGTGTCTAAATCCTGACTGAAAATCTTCATACATGCTGTTTCTACTAAAATGTACACAGTTGGCTATAAATGACTTTTTCCAGTATTTTAGATATAAACAGGAGATTTGAGATTGGTCTGAAACTAGCTAATTCTCTCAGATCGAGCTGTGTTTTTAATAGGAGACTTTGAAGCTTCTAGGACATATTGCAATAGTGATGAGTTAATAATATAAAATAGAGGTTTTGATACAACAGGGAAAACCTCATTCAATAGTTTAGTTGGAATACGGTCTAGTATACATGATGACGATTTAGACAATTTTAGATGATCTAGTTCGTGACCAACCAGCTTAAAAGAAAACATTGCCATGTAACTATGATGACAAACGAGAAACCCTAAACAACAAGTTAAATGTGGGAGGTGTCTTTGATTTTAAAAGGGCGATGGTAAGCCACAACTGTAGCAATTCTTCCATCACCTTCTGTGCATGAATTCAAGTTTACAGTTTGTTTGTCAGTAAATGCAAGATTACTGAATTATGATACAAAGCAGCTTATAATATATTATGTATCTGGGATGTTTCTTTGTAGGTATGTCAGTTATGTCCTGTGCTACATATTTGTTATTGATTTTTAAAGTAAAGGCCTGAGTTTTGAAATTGCAACTTTTTAAGTTTCAAATGACATTATAGTAATTTAAATGAATTATTAAATACATTTAATTTGTGTTTAGAGTTTTAATTCTGTAAAGCTCTGTTTTAATATTGCAGATTTTAAGTCTGTGATATACATAAAGTATAAGTGAAGTGTATATCGGTGTGTGTATTTGTTTTTGTTTTTATAGTGACTGTATTTGAGTTTGTATCAGGTACACATTGTGAAGTCTTCATACAGTCATGAACTCCACAGTCATCACTGAATTCTACCTGCTGGGATTTCCAGGACTTCAGCCTGAGTATTATGGAGCTGTGGGAACCTTTTTGTTTTTTGTCTATTTAACACTGGCAGGAGGAAATATCTTTATTATTTTATTTATTGCCTATGAGAGGAAACTTCAGAAACCCACTTATTTAATCTTCTGCAATCTGGCTGTGTCAGATCTTGCTTTTGGAACTGTCACGCTGCCTAAAGCAATCGCAAAATACCTATTCAATGTCAACACTATTTCATTTTATGGTTGCTTCGTGCAGATGTTTTTTGTTCACTACTTAGGGAGTGTTAATTCTTTCATTTTGCTATTAATGGCCATTGATCGTTTTGTTGCAGTGCGTAACCCACTTAGATATTGTACTTTTATTACAAACAAAATTATTTTAATTGCATGCACAGTGATTTGGACAATACTAATAGCTTTTCTGACAGTCATTGTTTACTTAACTTTTGATGAACCCTACTGTGCTTCTAACGTAATAACACAAAATTTTTGTGACCAAAATGCAATAATGAAGTTATCTTGTCAAAATATAAGACAGAAAAAGCTCTATATATTTGGAATTGCCATGTTTCTTCTTCTGGGCCCTTTGATATTTATTATATTTTCTTTTATTGCTATAATCAGAGCTGTTTTTAAAATCTCTGACATTCAGGCCCGATATAAAACATTCTCAACCTGCACCCCCCAGCTTTTCATTATCCTTCTGTACTATGTGCCCAGATGTTTTATTTATGCATATGAATTAGTAGTGCCAATCACCCCTGCTATTAGAATGCTGATAATTATTTGGTACAGTCTGCTCCCCCCTGTTGTCAATCCCATAATATACTGCTTCAGAACCAAAGAAATCAAAGATGCATTAAGGAGGAAAATGCAACAGCAAAA
>JAZGTK010013735.1:0-14140 GCA_036877625.1 Ambastaia sidthimunki | reverse complement strand
ATCCATCCAGGTTAGAGCTCTACAGCACCCCCTACTGTCCCCACTGACTCAGTGCTGCAATTAAATTCTATACGTATGTATTTGCATAATATCAGACTTCCTGTATAATGCGTCAATACTTATAATAAAAAAACTTTATTGGTCAACAACTACTGCACAACACGTATAAGGAAGGCATTTATTTTTTAAGTATATAGTTTTAAAAAATAGTTTTTACACTCTTCTGCAAACTCACACACACTGATGTCGCACCCCGCTGAAAGGGGTCTTAGTGTCTCAGCCTCCATACTGCCGGAGCTCTGACTCAGTCAGTGAAGAGGGTAAAAGAGCCCCTCGAACCAGCTGCACCAAATGAAGGGTTACTTCCTCAATAATGCCCCGTACACAAACAGAAGTATAGCCATTTAAAACACAGACTGTGTCTCAAATCCCAGTCAACTGCCTACCCAGGCAACAGTTTGGGGCATCATAGGCTGATTCGGGATGTTTGAATGAACATTCCAAACAAACCAACTTGTATACTTAACAAAAGTATAATGTCTAGGTAGGTAGCATGCTAGAGAACATGCATGAAATGATGTTACAAAATCAGCAGCAATCAGCTTCTGCAAAACTCTTGCCAATATAGTTTCTATGAATTTTAATCGTCCTTTTTTGTTGCTGTACTCACAGTCATCTCTAGGTGTCTGAAAGCTGCCTTCTCTCCTCACTGGCACAATCCCCATTTGATAATGAATAATTGTGCAATAAACCATGTTTGTTTTGACAGTCTAGATAGTGATTGCCAAAGATTACACACCTGAGGGATTAGATTTTCCTTTTCTAAATCTCTAAAATTTAAAAATATTAGAGCTGTCAACCGATTATTATTATTATATTTATCTATAGTAATTAATGTCATATGTTTGTTTTTGTAAGATCCAAATTTACAATCTTTAGGTCACTAGCCCAGATTAAGTAAATTTCAGGCTGTATCTCCTGTTTAACAGTAGATGGCACTAAAGGTCTTTCTGGTCATGCATAAATTTTACAGAGCCCTGTCCTGTAGCTGATATACTGTAGACTGAGATACGCAATCTGTAGTGCCTACAGGTCATGTCTCTCTGACACACACTCTCTCTCTCTGTCACACACACACACGTACAGAGATACAGACATTCACCATTTAACTGCTTGAACCTTTCTTCTTTGATAAAAATGGGTCCTGGTGTTGCTCCAGGTGTCCAATCATCTCCTGTGTTTATCTATGTGCCTCTCTCGTCTTGTATCCCCCATCTCTCTTTCTCTAGTGCAACCCCCCAGTTCTGCCACACTATAGAGCTCTGTGGACTTCCTGTTCTCTACAAGGTCACGGCCAGACCACACACAGGCAGCTTTCTATCTAAACACACACACTTACACACACTAGCTTCACTCTTCAGAGCAGTAGAGATCATCAGAAACCACCAATTCATTTAAAATAATCAAGCAGTGTATGTGTGGGTCTCTGTGTGTCATAGCATGGCCTTTGCCTTATGACAATGATTTTTAATGCTCAAGTTTGCTAATTACTAGTCGGCATTCATTATATATAAAGAAAAATGTTTAATAAAAAGCAGTGCAACATGCAATCCACATGAACAAGATGCACAGTTATAAATCCATCTCGTAACTTCTCTTAAAGCTGCTGGACACGCCCACATTATGACATCAATGGTTGACCCTCTCATCAGCCTACCCCTCTCATTAACAACAAACGACTGTGCTTGTTGTCAGTGTGAAAGAGGCCTCTGAACACCTCTGAACACACACACACACACAAACACACAGAGAACAATCTCTTACATAATAGTCCAGCAAATGCTAATGTCTGCAAGATATACTCATTGCTCTGCCATTGGTGTTGTGTCCTATTGGACCATTCATTGATATGATACCTCACTGAATCAGTGGTTGGTGTGGTATCTCACTGAATCACTTACTAGTGTAATATCTCATTGAATTAGTTGTTGGTGTGATATCTTATTGAATCAGCCACAAATTCACTGTGGAGATCAGATCATGTTTTGTACCTTTCTTAAAGAACATCTGTGTTCCCAAACAGAGATTTTGCTTTCTCATAATCATTGATCACCACATCATAATCTCCCTGGATGAGAAACACACGCAGAACATTTTAGCATTCAGATTACTTTTACGTCTTAAAAATGTGTGTGTACGAGGACACCACCTTCTGGATGTTACGCTCAATGTTGAGCGGCAGGTTAAACAGAAATTGGAATCTCTGCAGGACGTTGAGAGCATTGCGTGTGGAGTCGGCCTTGTCTTTCTGCCCAACACTTCCTGAAACAGGGTGTCTGCAGTTTTCCTTGCTCCTGAGGTGAAGTACAAAACGTTTGGGAATGAGCGAATGGAAACAGATGAGAAAAGCGTGTAGAAAGAACGAATAAGACAGCAGCTGATAAAAAAGCCATTTAATCCTCTCCACTCAGTTTCAGATGCATTTAAATTCTCCAGCCTGCCTCTTCTTGGGTGGTCGGAGTAATTCTTGATTCGCTCTGTCGGATTTAATAAGAACCAGCCCCCTGACCGCTATAAAAGTCTGACCAGCCTGTCATCTCCACAGGCTCTGTTTGTGATTGGCTGAGGGAACGAGTGGCTGCGGTAAGAACATACATGTAAATATACATGTAAAAACGGGCGGTGAGAGGAAAGGGGAGGGGCTAGTGATGAAAGCACGTCAGTGTGCGACTGGTTTATTTGCCCGGCCCGCAGGAAATGAGCGTGTTTATTGACCCACCGTCAGATGAGAGAATTAACATGGAGATACGATTGGGATACGAGCGGTCTTGAACGCACACAGACACACTCGCAGAAACACGCAGTTCTGTCCGAAACGTGTGGCTTCGATGGTCTAAATGCTTCGAATGCATGCATTACTCTGATCCTGAAACTGTCTGCTGTGTTCTGAACATGTGTTTGGTCTTATTTCTTACTGTAAAGAACGTTCTACAGTCGCTGGGTCATAGAACCCTCCACCTTCTCAGTGCCATCCGATTCAAGCTTCTGATGAACAGCTGAAATAAAGAGGCAGAGAAAGTTAAAAAATTTAAGAATTATAACTTCAGTTTCTTACAGAACTGTGTTTACAAAAGTGTGTTAAGATGAGTGTTTATGTGCTTGCATGTTTGTGTTAGGGATAAGACAAGTACTCTAGTAATCGTAAGGACATAGAAACACTATAATTTACCTAACCTGATTTTTACCAAACGTTTTACAAAAATTCTGTCAAAACTATTGACAAATAGGGCCTTGTTGTTAGCAATTTGTACCAACACTGACCTCCCTAATCCAGTCCTGAAAACAAGCAACACTAATTTATATGTATTTACTATTCTATATGTACATAGAATATATACATAATAATATATGACATACATATATTAGGTTTATAATATATAAGAGAAAATATATAATAATATATAATATACATATATATATATATATATATATATATGAATGTTTATGTATATTCACTATTTTATATGTATATAAAACAATACAGAATCTTCATGTTTCTTGTGTTTTTTTCCATGTAAAGCTGCTTTACAGCAATTTAACACTGTGAAAAGCGCTACATAAAAAAATTAATTGAAACTGAATAACGATTTGTTCAAAACGTTGAAAATATATTAATAAAATTTTTCTAAAATCTGAACTGTCAGATTAGAATTAATGCAGAGACACGCAACACACAGTAAAAACAAATAGTCTACATACAGTATATAAAAATAAACTACACTGTGTTTCTGTGCCTCATGAGATTGCTTGAGTCCCTGCTGAAGACACTGGACATCATGTTGACGTCTACATCATTACAAACAATGTATTTATATGCACACCAGACACTGACTAAACTGTACGAACACAGATCACATTACATCCAATGCAATATAACACAATATAACACAGCAGACAGAGAATCACAGCTTATACAGAGGGAAGGAGAGAAATAAAATGTTTTCCTCTTTGCTGTGGTCCGACAAATACATTGTTAAAACTTAGGATGATAACACTAACTATACAGTTTTAAAAATCGTTCTAAATGTAAGAGAATGGTGAAGTCCACACCACAACTACAACGATAAATTTATAGGAATTATATCACGAATCACTTTTTGGAATCAATATTTTTTCCAACTGACAAACAATAAAACATTGACAGCCAATCAAATCCATTTAAATTTAAAGGACTCGTGCATTTACTGCGCCACGCATTATTAGATGCTGATTTAGACACTAATGCAGTTTGTATGTTGTTATAGTTATTTTTATTATCGTTCTTGGTGTGAATGGCCTTAAGACTAACTCTCTCCACATCCATCTGGATTCCTCAAACTTCTGTACACAATGACGTCAGGGTTAACCTTTTGGCCCCCCGGGGCCCGGAATACTGTGCGATATGCTTCCTCTATCCCTGAGGAATGTTTTGACTATTGGCTGGTAAGTTTTGGGAGTCTTCTATGGGAATCAGTGGTGCTTCCGTTTGCTGCTCTTTCGTTTCCTCTCAGCACAATGACAACCTTATTACAACTTCATCTAAACATTATCACAACCACGCCTCATTATCCGTCCCCATGCCTGTCAATCACACGCACTCAGTGCTAAGAATAGCTCTTCTGTTTGACTCTAGACTAGTGACCCGGGACGGCTCCACACACGCACGCACAGCTAAAAAACAACATCTTCACTTTCTATCACTGACCCTTAATAAAACAGGAACCTGAAACACATACACACGTTTATCTGTGTGCTCTAAGAAATTAAAAAAAGGACCAGATTATTTTAGCCTTCTTTATTGACAAAAGCATATTTTTACAGTTTACTAAGAGACATCTGAATTATACCATTTTAATACAAAAACATAATCCAGATATGTAATATTTGAATTATGTTATACATTGGATGGGATGTCAGCAGGCAATACTTGTAACCTGTAACTGTTATTTTGCCCAGAAAGTTGGCACAAGGTCTAAATGTATAATGAAGGTGCACCAGGCACCTCACAGAAATGTAGCTATTCAATGTAGGTCAAAATGAACGAGGAGAGGCACTGCGAAAAATAATATACCGCAATCACAGACATTCCTGTGTGGAGGGGATCAGATTTCGCAGAGGAGTTAGCCTGAGTTAGCCGAAAACCAGCAGGTAATTTGTGCTGTAATTTTTATGGGTTGTGTGAGAAAAACACAGATGTGTTTGATTCAGACGGGGCCTGAAATACAAATTTACTTCCTCAAGGCAATAAAATCCTGATGGATACATTTCAGTCACACCCTAAATTACTTCTTAACTAAATAGTCTGTTTCTGTCATTTCAATACATTTTAAACGCTGTTTATGTTGTCTTTAACAATACTTATGGTGTGTGTGTGTGTGTGTGTGTGTGCGTGTGCGTGTGTGTGTGTGTTTAAATACATCAAGCACCTGCACTGCACCTATTAGCACAAGCACTTATAAACAAACCTGCAAGAGTGTCCTAAGTCTCAAATAAATTGCTGAGTCCTCCTTTCACGTAGGCCAGGCTTCCCTCGTTCTTCTTGCTGGCCTGTTTCTTCAGAATGCCCACAGCCATACACAGCTGCTCAAACCTGCAGCAACACCAGCATCAGACACACATTCAGCATTTACGAATGGGCAGATGGATGGATGGATGGTGCATAACTGACCTGGCTAAAGAATGATTATCGATGAGATACCAGAAGTTCTCGCTGGTGAAATTTTCACCCACACCGGGGAACATGTTCTCCAGGTCCTTCAGAGGAACCTTCCCTCTGAAAAACAGAAGACAGGGTTAGAGATTCGACACAGCTGATCTGCAGAAACACATCTTGCCAGAGACCACAGATCATAGAGAAAAACCAGACCAGAGACAGACCAGATCAGTCTAGATATAAACAGCATCACGTAAGCCGACCCTTTGTGTTTTTGTGATGTGCAGAGAATAAACTGATGAGATGCATATGGCTGCTCATATACTCATTCATGCCTTCATTTTATTGCTTTAAAAATATAGCTATAAATTGGTATTAAGTTAGCAATGCCAGGAAAGGTCATGAAAAAGGAGAACTTTAACTTCCTATGCAAGGAAATGGTGTACCGATGACATCACTCAGGTACAAGTCACAGACACACACAAACATACACACAAAGGCTGTTTCTACTTTCTGCTGAGCCTCCTTCCTTATAAACAGTGCAGTTCAATTCTATAAACACTGAGCAGTGTGTTTCGGGTGATGTGTGTGAGAAAATGTGTGTGTTTCAATCAGAAATGTTACACATGTGTTAGAGTCGGGTACAATTAACTTTTTGGGTCTTAAAATTGCCCCGTTCGGTGCGTTGGTTTGCACATCGTTGGCGTAAACGTAATAAAATCGCATATGTTAGTAAATACATTGTAAATTCGCAGTGGGACAACACAAATTCAATTGTGATTGTGTTTGTTTTTGTACTTGTCTATTTCGATGTCCAGGGGGTTGGTTGGCCTCAGCGAAAGAGGAGAAATTTCTTTGTTCCGATTGGTTCTCATGTCATAGTAATTTAACTCATCAACCCAGACCGCAGACTGGTCCAGAACGCCTAAACAGACCAAAGCACACACACACACACACACACATCAGTTGAGTGCTTATTAAAACTAATTGGCTGCTTCAAAGAGCATGTGTGTGCATTTAAAGAGAGTAATCAAGTGATTTGCTCTGTAATGTACAGTACATTGTGTGTGTATATGCAAGACTGAGGGCTGTGTGTGTATGTCTTACTAATTCTCTCGGTTTTAGGAGTTTAAAGGAGACCATGGATGTTCCCCTGCCTCCGCTTCTGATGGTGACAACGATCTCACCTTTGTTGTCTTTAGCGAGATTCACTCGACACGATCTTGCTGGTGGACATCCAGTAAGCCATCAGCAGACAGTTACGACCGCAGATAGACAGACCAGGGACAGAGGAAGGCAGAAATGAAGAGAGAGCAAGAGAAATAGAGAAACCAATCAAATGAGCTTATTTATGCTGATTTAAAGAGCTTCAGACTCTTTAAGGAATCTATTTGTATCACTATTTAAAAAACATTAAAGTCACTGATTTCTTAAGCTTTCCCAAGAAATTCACAGTGTGTTTGTATTTTTTATCCCATTTGCATTGCTTTGTATAAAGGTGTCTCCTAAATGAGAAAAGCAACGTTAATGCTCTAGAAAAAAGCTAGAAATACATAATACAAAATACATAGTTTAAACTATGTTTGTTTAAAAGTAAGGCGTAAGTATCTGTAACTTTATGTATCTGTTTTATATTTTCTTGGCAGTTATGTTGACAGGCCAACTTCTGGGTGTTTCTACATAACTTGCAAAAATGAATCATTTGTCATTACAAAATGTTACACATCCCTGAAATGTGAAAAGGGCAAATATTTTGTTTCATTGAAATGTTGATGTCCAGCATGCTAGACGTTTTACCTTGCGACACTGGTGAAAACAAACATTTTTACATATCAGAATAATATCAGATATTATGAATGTAATTCAGTGCATGTGTCCAGTATACTGACTGTTGAACATTATATAGTTTTCACCAACCGAATAAAACAAGCAGGCATGCATATCCAAATAAAATAAATTCATGGGTGTGTCACATGTATGCACATTACCAATGAGATCATTGGGTCCAGTGCCCAGGTTTTCTCCACAAATCGAGACTTTGGTCCATGGTGTGCCCTCATTGGGCGAGATGCCAGTCACTAAAGGGGGCTGACGGGCTCGAGACATCCTTCACACACCTAAAAGTGACAGAGAGTGAAACTCCATTATAACTGTTTTGTTTCAGCTTAGCACACTTTCCCCCTTGAAAGCAAACACATCAAAACATGGAGCACATTGAGTGCACTTAAAAATCAAGGCACTGCGGACATGAAAAAATAAACCAACTGCGCTCCAGCTGAGCCACTGAGATTCTGTTCATACTGTTCAAGATATTACACCATACGCAATGAACAGCAGAATATGACAAGCGTGGCATTTTTCCAGTGGCTTTTACACTGTCACAACTGCTTACTTATACACAAACACCCACACTGAGAAAGACTGACAGCTCCAGGGCGGTTGCGTGCAGGACCCCAGGGCTGTCTCTGTGTGGTCTGGAAGGGTGTGTTTCTGTGTGGTCCTTTGCATGGGCCAGAGAGAGGGAGAGAGAGAGCGAGATAAAGATAGAGAGGGTGATGGGTGAGTTCTACACTGGACCTCAGAGACCCCTGCATGCAAGAAAGTTTGCCTTAAAAATAAATCTGGGTGTCTGAAATATACTCACACCGCAGGGTTTTACGATCAGATAATACAAGTGTATAGTAGGGTTGGACAATTAATCAAACTGAAAATGATACTGCAAAATATGAAAATGTAATTCAATACATAAATAAAATCATATGCATGCACTGTGTGCTTCAAAGAGAAAGGGCAGCAGTATGTTTTTGTAATTACACAAACTCTAAGCACATGATGAAGGGGTCATGAGAGTGACTTTATGGACTGAGAGTAGAAATGTTTGGGGCTTGGCTTGGCAGTTTGTAGTTTTGTCCAACTCTATTCAACATGAAAGCAACTGTTAAAATTTTGAAATAGATGTTTTAAGCTTGGACACACTGATAGTAAAGCAACAAAAATGTTAAAGAAACAAACAAACAAATAAAAAAATCTATTAAATAAAACAAAATAGTCAAACGATTACAACTTAACATCTAAAATAACACCTTATTTACATCCTGGTTACAGCAACATCTGATAAAATAGAGAAACATAAAGACACACACATTTTCGTGTGCCAACATTTGGGAGTGATTGACTGCTTAAATGATTGACACCTGAGAGCCTCTATGGAATTAAAAGCTACTCCCAGACAAATTACAACCAACCACCTTCCTGTCAACACTCAGCCCCTTTATAAACACAGTGAGCCCCATACCTACAGCACACTCTCACTCAGCAGGAGCAATTAACACCCTAGACATGATGCACTAGAAGCCTGAACAAACTATTTAACACAGGAGCATCAAACTGATGACTAATCCCTGTCTTATCCTAAACCCGGTTTTCATCATAAACCTGGTTTTACTGCAGCAGAGAGTCTATTGTTACAAATCAGTGACAATAAAAAAACAAAAGATGGGAAAGTAAAAATTAAACACACGTCTACTTATATAAATGGGGACATTCCATATTGGAATATTGTTTTTATACACCACTTGTTATAAACAACATAACACAGAAAAACAGAAAACTTTCAACATTTTTACAATTGAAAACCAAAACTTTTTTACTCTATTTTTATAATGTTTTTTAAAAAATGAGGATGTTGCCAAAAGGAGGTTTTGCTGACTTCTGAATACAAATTTATCACACACACACACACACACACACACCTATTAGCTAGTAAATGCATTTAAACAATAGTTAGGCAATTAGGCATTCATTATACCTTAACATCTGTGTATCCGAATGACACATTACAATCACACCAAAACAATCTGATTTCGATCAATATTGATATTTCAGCTGTAATGTATCTGACATCTTACAGACAGTGATGTTGGAAAACATCACATACCCTATGCTGCTAATATTTACTATTGTCAGTCATAAGAGCTACATAATTGAAAACAAAGCAGAATTAAAGCAAAACAGAAAATGCTCGAATTCTCATTTTGCTTTGAGAGCGAAAAACAAAGCAACATGTTAGATCTGTCACATCAATTAAACCAAATAAAAGACTGGTTCTGATCACAGATCAACATATCAGAGTCCAGTTAACTTCAAAACTCTCCCTCACAATTCAATCAGTTTGTTTGTTTCTTATTATTGAATCTATACACTGATCTGAAAGGACGCCGTCAACAGAAACAGCTTGGCAACTATACAGCATTAATTTAGATTAAAACATAAATAAAAGCTATTTTACATACAATGCATTATACTCTGTCAAAATAAACAAACAGCTTGACAGAAGAGACATTGGCTAACTGGCTAATGCTAAAAACAATCTACAGTGGGCACCAACAGATAACAAATAACTCAGAACAGAATGCAGTTATTAGGACACGAGTTTTTCTTATAATACAAGGTGCAATAAAATACTGACATTACTTACAGAATGAAGTCCAGTGGTGAAGATCTCAAAACGCTTCGTCCATCTCAACACTTCCGGTGTTCATACTGCTGCCACGCCCACAGCCAAAGTCATATGACAGAAATACACACGTGTCAGATTATTAAACTATCTGTATTATACTGTAGAAATCTGTATTATAATATAATGTCATTTTAAAACATGTTTTTTTACTGTGTTAGTTAAACGTGCGTATAAGTCTGTGTTTGCTGGCAAAACTTCAATGAAAGACTGAAAGAAACCTATGAATAATGAATGAAAGAAAACTAAATTATTTTTTTAGTAGCACACATTTAAAATATTAATGAATGAAATAATCATTTAAGCACTAATAATATCACACAGACAATACACACTATTTTGTGGTCACAAATAGATTGACAGAAAAACAGATAAACAAAGCATTAATGAAAATTATTATGAAGCATGGAAGTTGCTTAACTATTTGTATAAATCACTGTTAAAATGACACTAGTAGGCCTATGTTACATCAACTAAAATGGTCCACATTTTACTTATCGTTTCATGCTATTTAACCAATTGTATTCCAGTTACCCAAAGTTTAACATCAAAGTCACTCTGTGAGGTCACATTTAGATTATGAAGCATTTTCACAATGCATATGGCGTTACTTCCACTTGTTTTGGGAAAGCTCTGCACCATAACACCACACAACACAGACCACCCAAGCATCATGGGCCATTATGCCCTCTCTTATCTCCTTAAACAGTGCAAGGCAGAGATACTTTCCCTCAGATAAGGGGCTTTCGGACCCCTGGGAAGTCAATTTTTTCAATCATTCTAAACTAATCTGAAGAATCAGATCCAATTTGACATTTCTGTGGTCTTAACACGCTGTGTTGCGTGTGACGGCACCACGGGGGATGCTCAGCAACATAAACATGTAAAATAGCCTTGGCTATTTTCTCAAGAGGGCCACCACCAAAGATCCATCCAGTTAATTAACAGAGAAAATGTTAGTAAGATAACTCACTTCAGATCTACTGTGTTTGTTTGTTCAGCTCACCCCCTTCTGATGATGGTTCCACATTCCTGATACGAGTCTTAGGCTCACATTAAAAAAGTGGCAATTACTACACCATGGGTCACACCAAAGCAATAAGAGCCAGACTGACCGCAAACATCAGAACACCACAACTGAGTGGAACTTTTGAAATGTAACATTTTAAGTGAAAAATAAAAAGATGTTGTCATGGTTATGTGCTGGGATGCATAGCTATCCATAGTTTCGTATATTGTAAAAATAATCAAAATAATAATAAAAATAAATACATTTTTAAGTAAAGTTTAAATTATGCTACACTTTTAAATAGCACAATGTTCACATTAAGTGAGTTTATTGTTATACATTATTGTTCTGCACAAATGTGGCTGTCAGTGTGTTCCCATGGGACCTGAGCCAGCACAGGAAATGCTGTGAATAGGCTTCCTATAACACACACACACACACACACACACACACACACACATAGTGAGAGGGGGGTTGTTTAACTATTATTGAGTACATACATCTCATAGACATCCTTTGTTTTTTATACCAGGCTAATGAATTATAAGAATTGTTCTCAGATTTCCCAAATAAAATAATTTTAGTATTTTGGTAGGTAGGTGTTTAGCCTGATGTTCTAAATACGACTTTTAATATTGTATTATTTAATATTACATGACTATAATGCAAGGTCTTTTTAGACAAAATAGAGAAAATTATGTTTAAGTAATGAAAGTAAAAACGTTTTCTGGCAGTTGCTAATTCTCTCTCTCTCTCTCTCTCTCTCTCTCTCGTTCTCATGCTCTGTCATACACACATACACACACAGATACATAATGACAGTGCTGGGCAGTTCTGATAAAACACAAATGAACTGAACAAACCCATTGTTCGCTTGGAACATGCAATTGTATGTGCCAAACTCGACCAGTTGAGGGCGCTGGGCAAGCAGGGATTGTTGAGCAAGGATTTGATCTCCCCAGTCCGGCATATACCCGTGTCTCTTGTATTTTACACATAGTTGAATCTAACTGTAGAATATGTTTGTGATCATAAATGAATAAATAATAAACAACAAATGTGATAATATACTATTAAGTTTTACTCTTATGTGTTAATAATAAACTTGTGGATTATATGCCAATGTGATCCACTATACAAAACTAAAAGTATAAGACTAATTCAAAACACTGGGCCAAATAAACATCTTCTGTGCAACATTCATGTTTTATGATACACGAATAGGTACAAACAGAGTTAACAGAGAAAGAATAAGAGGAATAAATAGGGCTGAAATTTGGCAAGACATTCATCTAAATGTATTAAGGCTCCCTGTGTGTGTTTGAATAATGAGCTTTGTATTAAAAAGAAGGAAATGGGGCTCATTTCCACAATGTGGATAAAAGGGGTACCTGGCAGAGGAAACTGTATGTGTGTGAGAAAGAAAGACACTGGGGTCAGTTTTAGAGGCTTTTGATCCTCTTGGAAAGGGTGGATGAAAGACATCCTGTACCGCAGAGAAAGAAAACGGGAGGGGTCCAATCACCATCCAGCACAAACTTACTGTTTTAACAAACCCTCTCTCTATATATACTGATATAGACTTTCCATACAGTTCAAGCTATACAGTGCAAGTTACAGAATTGTGCACGTTGTACTTTAAATGCATCAAATAAAATACATTATAAATAATCCTGAAGCGACAAAATATATTTACATCTGCAACGTCACTGAATTTGTCAGATTAGAAAAGTGCAAAAGGCTTTTACATTTAAATTCCTTAAATGAATGCCTAAATGAGATATATAGATACTAAAAAAGTAATTTGTTGATTTTGTTGAGTGTTTATGTAAATACATATTGGTATGTCAGAGCTTTTTGTTACATATTTACTTATCTTCTGTGTACTGTCTGTAGATGTGGTAACATTTCTTTCTCTCTCGCTCCCTCTCTATCTCTCTCGCCCTCTCTGTCAAACTCAGATCGTATCTCCACCCACTCTGTGTAAATCACTTGTTATTCTAATGCCAATATAAACCTGACTGATGTGTCAAGCGACTCACAACTCGCTCATCTTCTGTCTGGCATTCACACGAACAGAGACAACATCTGAACTTTGATTCACCTGCAGGTTGTCACATTGTAACACGCACAAATTAAAAAACACACACATTTACATATCTGTCTAAATGGAGACGTTCTATTGACTTCTGTTGTTTTTAGACAGTTATAAATGATATAACCTAACACACATTTTAACCCTAACAGCAAACATTTACATGTATTCATTTGGCAGATGCTTTAGTGAATTTAATGTATACATTTTTCCTTTTTTAATCAGTACTTGCATTCCCTGGAATCGAACCCACAACCTTTGCACTGCTAACGCAATGCTCTACCAGTTGAGCTACAGGAAGACTTTCTGCATTTTTTCAATTTAAAAAACTTTTTACTATATTTTTGTAGTGTTTTTCCAAATGAGGATGTCTACAAAAGGAGGATTTGGTCAGATTTCTTAGGTTTTGTTAAATTTTAGCACAAATTTGTCGCTAATATATGGTTAAACACACATGCACACATACATACACGTGCACACACACACACACACACACACTACATGATAAATGAAAGTTAACTGTAAATGTGCTATTCGCACACAGAGAATGGAAATGATCTATCGCTGTAGAACCTCTGTCATGTGGTGCAGGTTATGGAAACATATAAAAGGACATGGAAATACTTATGACACATTGTTCTCCAATTTTGTATTTGTGACCTGAGGGAGAAGTGTGGAACAGATAGGGACACTTATAAGTGGAGCTGTCAACAAAGAAATACATGGTGTGGATGCAAATCAGAGGCACTGTACAATGAATAAACAAATATTGATGAACAAATTGAGAACATATGATGTTTATTATGCAGATTTTATATTGACATTATG
>JAZGTK010013734.1:0-14140 GCA_036877625.1 Ambastaia sidthimunki | reverse complement strand
AATATTAAAGAGCAGGAAACTTGTATGCCTAGTCATATTGGCCAAACAGTATGACACTATTATCAAACCTCTTATGTGCTAAGTTAAAAAAAGGCAGAACATAAGAATAAACATCAATCTAATGTATGTTTAAGTGTGGTGTTATCTAGCCTCTGTTTTACCTATTTTAGACAACATATCTCAGTGGGACATCACTTAACTAGAATCAGCCTGGGCTTTGGACCAACAATGTGTCAATATTAAAGAATATAGATCAGGTACAGGGAGCCAAAAAGATAAATGTCCTGCACACAGCACCTTAATGGTAAAGTGTACATAATTTCTGTACCACCAAACGGAACTGCAATTTATTTTAAGTGGCCCGACTGAGCAGATTATAACAATAGTGGCTTAACCAATGGCATGAGTTGGGGGTGGGGCTATCGGTTGGTCCAGCCAATAGCAGATAAGGGAGTGTCTTTTTGGTTCTGTATGGTTTCATTAGTTGGGAAATTACACACTTCTTCAGCTCAACCTGTTTCATGGACTAAATCTAAATATTATCTAATTAATTTCAAAGGCATTGGTACATTTGATTCTGGAGTCTTAGAAGCGCTCAAAAATCCCAGAACTCTCTTGGCCTCCTGACTTACAGAGTAATCTCCAATCGATTGTTTCTTAAAGACTGCTCTCTGCACTAATTTAAATCACTAAGCTACATACGTGATCCATTCAGGCATTATAGAGCTGGGATTAAACTACAGAAGAACGTTAACCTCCAAATCCTCCTACTATACTTAATTACATTACACTGGGTTAAATCCATAGGGCAAAGACACAGACAATTTACAATCCAGCAAGATTTGCTTCATGAGAGGACAAAGCACAGTACAGGTACACAGGTACACAAATGTTTCTGTTGACCAGGGCTGTACAATGCATACTTTTTTGTGAACGGCAAACGCAAGCTAAACTAATGCAAATTTTAACAGTAGGTCAACTAATACCAGCATTTAGTTTATTAGTAAATATCTATCAATACACTATTGCAACAAAGTGTCTTTTATCTATTTTGCTCAACTTCCAATGGAAGTCCAGATAATGAAAGTCACATGATCCAATATCTGATACAGTTAGAAACTGCAGTTGTTCTGGAAACCTGTTAAATAGTTTTCAGTTTTGTTGGTGATGGTTGTATGAGCAAGAAATTCTCATAAGAAGGTGTTAACCTGCGCTATCGTATTTTTAAGTGCGTGCTTTGTTCGGTTGCATGTATACCTGTCTCCTCTCACGCCGCGACAGAGTGTTTCCATTCAGAATCCTCCAGAGCATGCGCACAGCGATAGTCGTGTCTATCCACAGTAGGCGGAACCCGTGATAATAGTGCTTCACCTCATCCATCACACGTTGCCCCAGCGTCCGTCTCACCGGCTCTGCGTCCACTGTTGGACTGTAGACTGGTCCACCCTCCTCAAGCTTTTTATTTCGATCCTTCAGTGAACGCAAAGAACGCTCTACTTTCGAATCGTCATGGAGACGGCCTGTGGTATGCACCCACCGAACTGAGGTGTTTTGTGGCCAAACTATCGTCCTGTGGTAAGCGGAGTGGGCGTGGCCTGGCAGGGCGTGGCCAGGTACTAAGATGGCACAGTACAGACGAGGGGAGGTGGTTAAGTGGCGATGACTCATGGAGAAATCAGGGTGCAGGACAGATGATGCATGAGGCAACACACTGCATCCACCAACAGCAGGACTGTTAAAAAACAGACAGTACACACGGATGAAACTTTGCTATAAGGTCTTTAAGGAAACTTGGTTTGTTTGTCTTTCAAATATTATTGTAATAGAACTTTTTCATTAATACAACAGCTTTATAGGAGCAAGTAAGTTCAAAAGTGAGTTGTGGTAGATCAGTTCTGTTTACCTGTTTGTGGCTAACCGCAATGCTGTGCAATTAAAGCACATTCCTTCTGTTAACTTTCCTAAAAAAGAATCCAAGAAAGAGAAATCACGTCAATAATACACACCAACACATTTCTAAAGAACTAACTGCTTATGAGCTCAACATGAAAAGTGTCTAAAATACACCAAAAGGCAATGCAACGGCAGTACATGCTATAATATATACATATATAATATATAAATATACATGCTACAATATAATATATACACATAAGTTATATACTGGCCAGAACATCATGCACGGGTATTTGTGCACAGTACAACAAAACAACTTTTTAAGCTTATAATCTATTGTGTGTATGGGTGTGCTCTTACTAATATATTGTAAGATGATACAATGCAAGATAAGGGGTCATGGAATGCTACCGGCTACATGCCAGTAAAGGACCAGAACAGAAAAGACAGGACTTGGATCCATGCCACTGTTGCACGCATGGCCAGAGAAAACTGGTTATACAAAGAACTTAAGCACTGGTTGTGCTTCAGAACTTAAATGTGTACCCAAAAATGGTTTACTAAAGTGTACTTAAAATCATATATTGTAATAACATGATTCACGTGAGATGAAAAATCAAGTCATTATAAGTAGCCCAACAAAGCAGATTTATTTTACATGGAGCAGGTTGTCACGTGGGGGCTGCCATGTTGAAATCACATGACAGCCAAACGAATACTACTCGCTTTATTTCCCCAAAGAAGGAACATTTGAAATTATGTTTACTTATGTTTTGCATATCACCAGTACAACTTTTTCTTTTTATGCGTTTTATCTTCAGTTAACAAGCTACCATTTTCACAAACCTAACTTGGCATAGCACTTATTGATTAACCTGCTAGTTTAGCATAGCTGTAACTTCACGATATTCTAACATTCCCTGCACAGTAACTATATAATGATAACGCAATACATTATTGATCATGCATTACAAATGTCAACTTGCATTAGAACACAGACCTCACAAAATGCTGCAATGTTACAGTTCAAATTTTTACATGATTGATAAAAATGAAATCTTGACAGATTTCCTCCTTCTCAAATCCAGTAATTAACTATACTGCTTTTCCAGTTCATTGCAGTCATTTGGTCAGTTGTTTAATGTAGCTTTTAACTGGTAATGACCTTCACAAGTTGACAGACGCATACACATGAGAAGGACTGAGCACATTTCAACTCATGCTAAAGTTAGCTACAGCTCAACAAAGGCAAGAGGGCAAAGTCTGAATATCTCAATACCAGGAAGTACTCTACAGTAAATTTATTTATACAGCAAAATCTCTGTAGAACCATTTACAATGGAAACGTTTTTTTAAATGTGAATGGCAATTAAATTGATCTGAACTATACTGCTGTAACCTACACCAATGGCACTGTTACAGTTTGTCATTTTTGGAGATTGGACACTGCCAGTCGCATTCATTTGCATTGTATTAAAAACAGCTCCTTAGTCATAAAGGTTTGGATTGGATTTTAACTTTAACTTTTAACTAAACAATACTTAGAAAATGAAAAACTGAAAGAATGGAATACAAAGAGTTTTTTCTTCTATTTAGTACAAACATACTGAAGAAAATCTCTTGTTGGTAGAAAGGCAGTGAAGCTATTCACCCTTTTGTTCTCACACTTTCTGTCTGTATTCCACACATGTACATACACACACTGTACTATTCCTCATCCATAAAATACAGCAACACATTAAATCTGCCATTCTTTTGAACCATGTCCGTCTCGACTCGAGTCTTTTCTAAATTTATGCAGGCCTTCTTCATGCATCATCTTTAAATTGCAATTTCTTTATTCTTTGACAATATTAACTTCATTTACTCAGAAACAACAAGTGCAGACCAGCCTCCGTAACTAATCCATTCTCATCCCCCTTTCCTGGGGTTCTATACAATGTCTTCAAAACCTTTGGTCCAGTGCCCAGGTGAAGCCTAATCTCTCTACCATACTGTTTGTTAGACCCTTGAGACCCTTGGCCCAGAGTGTCCCCGGGGTAGCCAAATCTTCTTAATGGGAGGAGGATGTTCACATTGAAGGATAAATGTGTTCTGTCTGTCTTATTTCTACTTTCACTCACTATATTTAGTTATCCTGGACTTCTGGCCTGACATCCTGAGGTCAGCCTGCTGCTGGCAGAAGGCTTAAGATTTCTGTCCTCTTATAAATGGCTTGTGTTCACAGTCACACAATTGAGTTCTTTTAAAACAATAAACTGGCCTATAATAATGTGATGTTAAACTTAATGAACCTATGAGATCTGTAAATGATTGTGTTGTCTAACTTCTATAAGGGTGGAGTTAAAGCATTTTTTGTTTAAAACAACTTTGTGGTCATAAATCTTTCTTTTTGTTTTGGTTGCTATGGAAACTACATAACTAAAGCAGATTGTACAGAGTGTCAGGGAGAGAATTAACAAAAAGGGTAGATCAAGAACTAAGCATAGGGCTTCCACAGAACCTGACGCAATTGTTAACAGTAAGTAACTTAAAGGTGAAGAGTCTTTTAAGAACAATACAGTGTCCTTTATTTCTATATTAAAATACCTTGTTATATCCCAACCTAATATGCAGCAATAACCACAAATAAGCATTCATAGACTTTTCCAACACTGTGGCACTATCAAAACATTGCTCTGTTGCAACAGCCCATAAAGAACATGCACAGGCATTACAAACTTAAGTTAAGGAAGAGTCGGTGCAGGGCTCAAAAAAAGAAGAAAGCAATCAATGTACACAACAGTTATGACCTACAAGTGTTCTCTCATCTAATAACTACACTTCATATTATGCATTTGCTTACATTATGGGGTATCCAACAGTTTGTCTTTTGCCATTACACTCAACTTAAGAATTATTTCCCACAACCTGAACTCCTGACCCTTTATTCATGGACTGTTCCAGTGTTCCACAGTTTTGTTTGGATCTTAGCAAATGTAGCAGCTCTTGTTAAATTTAGGCTGTTACTTTAGTAAAATGAAATAGTAAAATAATAACTAAAAATAACACAATGATATATAAAAAGGACAGCCATACAGAACTATGATAAACGGTCAAATGATTAAAAACAGCTTTTAAAGATCTTTTTTGTGCAGAAGACACCATGTTTCAGAGGGTTAACTTCATTCAAAATATACATAGCAATCCTTTTGTGTTTGGCACAAATGTGGTATCACACAAAACAGAAGAACCACACGAACTTCTCTCGTGCTGGTTTCCTGTTTACAGACAGAACATCACAGCCTGTGCTGGCACATTTAACCAGCTTGGTGGAAGCCCTGTGGAGTAAGCTAGTGACCTGATAATAAAATCTCACTTCTGGCAAGGGATTAAGTAGGTTAGGACTTCACAAGGTAAATTTATCTCAGTGTAAACCTTTTTCTGGCTGTTTACATTGATGCTGCTAACAAGTATTCAGCCATGCGAGTAATTTTTCAGTAATGTCTCAGTTATAAATTCTACATTAATCACCAATGCATTGGACCTCCAATTTATAGTCTGCAGAGGTGTAGTTAATTATTACTCAGACCACACTGCTGTGGACAGGCTCAAAGAAAAAAGGTCCACATTGAGGTTACTCTGAAATTACATTACATTTAAAAACAGTAACACATTGTACGAAGTATGTAAAAGAGCATTCGTTTACTTTGAGTTAAAGTGGAATATGAACACAACCGCTCTTGGAAGCAAGACCACTTGCTATAGCTGCAAAGTGTTTTCAATTAAATATATTTTCCATAATTTAGGCTGAACAAAATATCTTCAAACAGCAATTTAAGTGCAACTAAATGGCTAATTGCTATAAATGCCTTTTTAATTTTTACCCAAAATAAAGTCTGAATTATATTAGGATTAGTTATCAGGCAGAAGTAAGTAACATGCGTTTTTGTGGCCCAAAAGGTTGCGAAACAGATCTTATGTTTTGCAACTTGGCTCAACTTTTAATTAATACATAAATCAGATATGAATCAAATATGACAGTGTTTCTGTCTATAAATAATACAGTTTTTAACAGTTATTGTATGAAATTTTCAGAGTGCAGCTTTAAGACTAAGGCAAGACTACAATTGTCTTTCCTCTTATCCTCTTATTCTTTTCTTTTTATTTTTATTGGTGAATAAAAAGGTAGATGCTAGGTAAAGCATTACCCAATCCACTGGACATTTTGGATCAGATGTTCCCCTCCCAACCTAAAGCCCTCAAAGTCCTAGTCTAAACACCACTGTGTGTTCAGCTTTTGACATTTCTATACACCTACTTTGAATCTGGTGCACAGGTCGATAACGTCATGCAACGACTTACTGTAATACAGTGTACAAGTAAACCAGTTCCCTATATTATGAAAGGTCGAAATACTGAAGCAGTTACTGCAGTTTGCGACAGACGGTGATGGGGCCTGTCCTCAGATAACATCTGAGACACTGTGAGCTTCTTTTTCCTATAAGCCTATACTGGATATCAGCCCTACAATGACATAGGCTTACCTAAAATACGACTAAGATATATAAACATGCCTTATACGTATGTTTTCATACCTTAAATAATATTTCTAATCGATTTAATTATAAAAGCATTAAACTGTCTGGTGGAAACGTCAATTCATCTATCAGTAAATGCGCTGGTTTGGTGCCGAATTATGACTCCCCTCATTCACTCACTATAGTTAGTGTTAGGATTAGTTTGGGGCGGGGTTAGGATTAAGATAATCAGACAGCAGTCTCAAAGAGGGGAGTCATAATCTGGCAGTGAGTCAAAATTAGGCACAACACCGCTAAATGAACGTTACATAAACTGACAGAGAAAAGCGGTGCATATTTAGGCGGACGTTTCTTTAAATGTGTGGAAACAACTCCTGTGTTGATCATAACAATGAACGATTACTTTCTAGAAATGACTTGCAGTAACTGAGCATGATGACACAAAAGCACAAACACGTGTAACACACACAGGATCGCTTCCATTATATGCGCCTGTACAGCCGATGTACTGGACGCATCTGTCCTTTTTTGCCTACTGTATGTGTGGATCATTCAGGTTTAAAAACCTTTATGTCTGATGATACTCGGTAATGGCTTCGATCTGTGACGCTAGACAGTTAGCCTGTTAGCTAATCACTATGTGGCTAGGTCATGAACTTGATGATTTACACACGAACGGTCTGAAGTGACAGTCTTTATAAAAGGCACAATATGACTTACATTGCCTGTAACATGTATATTTATAATAATACCGCAGATCGATGGGTGGATTATTCATATGGCAAGGCCTTGTTACGTTTTTCTGGAATGAAGCAATCTGTATACTGTACGCCGGTAGCAGTAATGCGTATATTTGACAGTTCATGGGGCTCTGTTGCCCTTTCTTAAACAACGAGGCAAAAGGAGTTTAAAATCACACGACAAAAATAAGCCACACATTGGTTTACCTACTATAGATTAAATAAATAGTATAAGTTGTTACCTTTACTGAATTCGTTCTTTAACGACCTAGTTGTTTTCCACAACGGAGTCCGAGACCGGGTGAGGAAAATCGATGCCATTCTATCCCGTCTTATAGCTTCTAACGTTAATGTAATGTTTACAGTAACGCTGGGTGGACGTACAATAAAAATACGCGGACGGTTTATGAACTATCCACAGAAGTCATAGTCCTGAGCTTTTGGCTTATGTCCTTGCACCCTCTTCTGTGATCCCAGCGATGAGTTTGCAAGCGATGAGTTTGCTTCCGTCTCTCTATGGGTCGAGCCCGGCCAGCAGAGGGCGTTATTGCTGCCCGAGTGAATCCATCTCATGGTCCTGCCTGTGACAAAACTGACTGAGAATGTCACGAAACGCTGCCCCTTTACGAGCAGGAAATAACCATAAATTATATTCCTGGGAATAGACTCGTAAAACCAGGAAAGACATGACTTGGGGTTACTTATAATTCATGCTGTGTAGATTTCGTATCAGTGAAAAGATGCATGTATTTTTACTTTTGTATTTTTAGTTACATGTTATGCACTTAGTAATATATTGTGTTTTCAGTATGTGACTATAAATGTCTAAACATTTTGTTGATTATGTTTTGTACGTTACAAAAACGAAACCCCTATTAAAGACTTTTAGGAATCCTTTTTGGGGTTGTTTGTGAACCCTGGCGCGCTTATTTTCAGGTTGCCAGACTCTTTGTTAAAGTTAAACTTAACGATGCGGCCAGTTCTTATCAACTAAATAATTAAACTGATATTTTATTAAGATATTGGACGCTCTTATTTAATTCCATAAACATTAGCTAAACATACGTATTAAATCGCATTGTTATTATAACATTGTTAATATCAAATGAAAATACACTAAAACGTAAAGCACAGCTGGCCAGCTTTTGTATGTGCAACTGGCAACCAGATTTCGAAGTCACTCCCTCTTTCATCCGACGTCACATGGTGAGAATCGCCCTCCTCTGCTCAATTCCTCGAGCACTGATCTGTCTTGCTTTGCCAATTTTCGAAATAAAAACAAAAACAGAGGATCTTACAATCGAGTGGGTTTAACTCAAAATACAAACACGCGATGAAGTTTGGAGTACACCAGGGATAAGTGTAAAGATGCTGAGCGGTGAGACGTCAGCGAAGAGAGTAATATTTGAAAAGGCCGGTTGAATTGTGCGTCGAGTGTAAGCCAATCGGATGTGAGTATTTTTGGCGCTGATTGGGATGAGAGAGAGTTTCCCGCAAGCCTCTCAATCTACTGCATTACTGCTCGGGAGTAGCGGGGATGCTTTAAAAAGGTTTATTTTCCCACATATGTCATGGCACATCATAATTGAGGGGAATTCTTGACTATTATGCGCTGGGTGGGAAATTGGAGATCATTGCTCAGGACAAATGAGTGGTTTTGCAGTGTCACAGGCTGAGGCAGCTGCATCTGTGCCTTACTTGCTAGCTGGCTAAGCTTTAGTTTATGGGGTTTGTCAGCCAGATTGAGTAAATTATTTCAGAGACTTAACACAGACGTGCCATGCGGGTAGTGTCTATCCCAGCCCCAGATAGTCACTCACAGATCACATATTTAGTAATTTAGAAATGTATAGGTCAGCTAAAGTATTTTTGTTTGGTTCTGGCGAATCATCTGTCTGCTAGCACCATTTTAGCTCTCTACTGTTACTTGAGATATGAATTTTGGCCCTAGTTGGTTTGGGTAACTGTTCTACTGGGTACATACATTTCCTTAGTCCAGTGTGATCTCTTAGATATTTTAGGTTTTAGATTACTTTGTTGTAAAAGTTTGCTAAACGTGAGTTATTTTCTTTCAGTGAGATAATAGGAATAATTCAATGACTCCATCACCGAGTCTGTCTCATCTATAATCTCCCTTCACTGATGTTAACGAGGCATCCTGACTGCTGCTTTTGAATGACAATTGCTCGACCACTGGGACTTGTTTAGGACGGATCTGGCATTTGCATTTGAGCAGTTAGTCATTTAAATAGGTTTGATTAAGTCTTTTAATTCTGACGCTACGAATTGATCTTTTGCAATATGCATGATATAATTCGATAAACGGCACGTTAAACAGTAAATGTTTAGACAGCTCAAAATGTTTATTTGATCGGGAATATATTAATTTGTGTTATATTTCGTTTCAGGGTTAGTTTAAAGAGATGGCGTCGAGCCCACTATTTCATTGAGCTGAATCAAAACGACTGGCCACCCACTCGCTCATAGCCAGTCCACCACGGTAGCCATTTTAAAGTGACCAAACCAATAAGTTTGAAGTTATCAAGCTTTATTCTCGACATGGCTGACTAATTGAAATTTAGCTTTAGCATAATTTAGTACACGAATCACGATGTGTATATGCACAGTGTAGTTTATATTTGTGGCTTTTAAAGTGCTACATATTGCAACAATCGCTACAGGTGCAGTGGTCAGAATGCGGTCCGTTCTTATGATGCACATTAATGATAATGTATACAATGTACCATATTTTTCCATAGTCTCTATAGGTTGATCTCCGTTGCTTAGTTGTTTTGTTTGATTTTTTTTATTCTATTTTGTAATTGTACTGTAGTTTTTTTAGTAGTACTGATTTGTTTTGTGCATTTTTAAATACAAAGTTCTATTTTTATTTCTTAGGCACATGAAATGTTATAACTAATAATTTTGTTAATGTTTTAAATTATAAATTTGTTTTTGTGTTTTGCAGGCCCCTGATCCACAATGACAGACAGTAAGGGGAGATCACTGCCTGCAATGCCAGAACCTCTGAGTCCTACCACCATGAAGCAGCCCTCTGATTCACCTGCTGGATGTAAGGGGAGGGGTGATGGGAGCACTGACCTTACCATGATTATGGATAAAGCCGCCACTCAGGTGGCAGCCACACCTCAAGAAGGTGTCCTACAGATGATCGGCAGTCATAACCACACCCACGTTCACAACCACACCCATGAGCGACTGAAGGACCTCACGTCTCGCTTGTTAAATGGTGATCAGGACAAAATTCCAAAGCTTTGTGCTGCCACAGCTGCTCAGCCCGTTCTCAAGGGGGTGGAGCCTGTACCTCAGCATGCCAGCCCTCCGAGGAAGGCCAGTGCCTCTCCAGAACTCACATTCAAAATAACTAAATGTGTTGTAAATTTAAAATCAAACCGATATGAAGATTTTGCAGGGCAGGTGACAGAAGACACAGATGCACCTTTGAGACTATCAGAAGGTGTTCTGGCCTCTCCAAATGCCAAGAGAGAAAGAAGAAAGAGGAATAAGGGGATTGTAAGGAAGAGAAATCCACCGAATCAGAGATGCCCCATTTTAGGCCCTACTGTGAGCTCTGATGAGTCCACATATCTGGACAGCACCATGCAGCCACGTGTTGTCATCAGTGAGCCATGCGTTTCCTCCAATAATGAGTGTAATGAGCAGGCTGATTGTGAGGTACCTGCTACTGTAACTCCAACTCCTGTCCAGGTACGGGTTAAAAACACTTCCCCAGTACACTAATACAAAAACAGTTAAAATTAAACAGTTAAAAACAGTTTTAAGAAATAAATTTAAATAAACAAATAAATATTTAACAAATAAATTTACCTAAAGAAAGTTTTTTACGTTTTTCTTGATGCTTAAAGTTCTTCATTTATCTCATTCTGCAGCCTGTGTTGGAGTGTGGGGTGACTAATGTTGCACAGGTTGTGAATGATATGAAAATGAAGGATACAGCTGCACAGCCCCATGTGCAGTACTCAGTGGGAGACATTATATGGACCAAAGTTTCAGGATATCCATGGTGGCCATGCATGATCACTACAGACCCAGAGTTTGATGTGCACTTTAGGCCGAAAGGTAAGGAGTGGTTTAGATTTGTTTAGAAACATTCATTTGAAGATACTTTATCAATTTTTAACACCTTGAGTAAGAGGGACAGTGGAAGATCATCTGGATAAAGTTTGTATAACATTGTAATATGTTCTAAAACATGAGAGTGTCAGTGAATATGATAGAGGAGTAGTATGTCATGACAAATAGTGCCAAAAGCTTGAACTTGGAGGAAATGGATAGGTCAAAACTGCTGATGGAGGAGCACAGAGCCTGTGAACGTTTTATGTACAGTGTGAGCCTGAGATATAGGCAGTCTGATACAGACTTCATTGTTGACAGTACATTATTTGTATAAGTGAATTTCTCAATGTAATTTTTTTAAAATTGTCATTGGCAGTGACTAGCCGCACAGGGTTGTTGTACCATGTGCAGTACTTTGGAGATGCTCCAGAGAGAGGATACGTCTTTGAGAAAAGCATAGTCACTTTTTCGGGAAAAGACCAGTATCAGTCACTTAGCGGCGGCAACAAACTACAGAGCAATACCAGTGGAAGAAAGGTACAGTTATTGTATATATTTTCCAAAACGCTTTTTACTATATATTTATCATTGTATAATCCTTATATAATTCCCTAGCCTCAAACTTAGTTTATTTGCTCTCTTCAGCGGTCCATTCCTCGTAAGGTACGGGAACAGTGGGAGATGGGTGTTTTCCAGGCGACAGAGGCGTTGGGTCTGCTGATAGAGGAGCGACTGGCCAAATTCAGCTTTGTGTATGAAGACGGAAAGCCCCAGTTTAACCCTCGCATGCTAATGGAGCTTCAAGCACAACGCAGTCAGGGAGCACAGCTAGACTTAAACCACCCAGAGTCTCAGGAGCTGGTCAGCCTCACTCCACCAGACTCCACCCAGTCCAGCCCCACCTCCTCAAAAACTACACTTCCCAACCTCCTCTCCCCTTCCACAGACAACAGCACTTCAGCAGGAAAAATCAACCTGTCCAGAAAAGCACCTAAAACCTCAGTTAAAAGGGATCGCAGCAGAAAGCGCAGCACAACGCTCCTGTGGATTAAGACGGCACCTGCTACTGCGAAAGAGATCCCTCTCACTAAATCTACTGTTCAGGTAGCCATTAATGTGACTGCTGTTAAGAGTGTGTAGAATTAGGATTTCAGTTTGCTGGACTATCAGGTGTTTCATTTGTTTTGTTATAGGATTCCTGCACTGTACCAGACACACTTGAAGCCCAGAGGAAAAGGAAGACAAAGGCCAGGAAACAGACATCCCAGAAAAAAGTGTGT
Source organism: Ambastaia sidthimunki (assembly GCA_036877625.1). Taxonomy (NCBI): domain Eukaryota; kingdom Metazoa; phylum Chordata; class Actinopteri; order Cypriniformes; family Botiidae; genus Ambastaia; species Ambastaia sidthimunki. The sequence goes on along the minus strand of JAZGTK010013734.1, from coordinate 1,606 downwards.
TTTTAGATCTTAATAGATTATGATTGTTGGTGTTTGTTTGGCAGTCTGTTAATCKCTSTGTATTTTGTTGTTTTGTCTTTCGGTGTGTGTGTGTGTGTGTGTGTGTGTGTGTGTGTGTGTGTGTGTGTGTGTGTGTGAAGGACATATTCTGTATTGACTTGGATCTTCAGCCACAAGCACCTCAGACAAAACACAGACAGCTCAAGCAGAAGTTTCCTGCAGCACCAAATTCAGTGAAGAGGAAGACAAAAGCTGTTGTCAGTATCTCTGACACTTTTAACAGACTCACTAATCCTGTGCATTCAGGTGAGAAACCTAAAAAGCAAATCTAAAAACAGACTGACATAAATACAAATTAAAACAGACTATAAGTGAATAATAATCACAAAATCCCATGAAAGCACTTCTGTTCACTATACACAGTACATAACAAGCATCTAATCGCTATGAATAACCTTTTACTAAATAAACTGCAAGCAATTACCTAACCAGTTTGCTTGCAAATTTATTTTTATTTTTTATTCACTTTTGTAATAAATTTACTCTTCTGTCAATGCTTTGTTGTTTTCCAAAATAAAAAAATGTTACTGAAACAGTTTTCTTGTTTTTATCTCCTTAGATTTGAAGGTATCAGCATCCACCCCAAAACCTCTGAAGAATAAAGATGATACGGCTTCTAAAGGTCTGTGGGTGGTTTCTTTATTACTTGCTGCATTTCAGTTGTTAATGGAAACAATAAACGGCTGGAAAATACAAGACATACGTTTATAAAGGCATGAAATGATAAGCCTGTATTCTGACTGCATCATACAGAAAAGAGAAAAGGCTTAAAACGTTTAAAGGAGGAGGACTTGGCGCCCCAGCCCAAAAAGAAAAGTAGGCTTGAAACTCAGCTGAAGAAACAGAGAGGCCCAAAGGTACGAAATTACAGTGAGTGTGTTACAAAAACAGTCAAATCAAATTTTTTTGTTAGTTTTAATGATTTTCTCTCTTTAATTGTCAGAAGGTACATTCAGATGAGGCTGCTGTCACTACACAGAGAAGGAGAAAGCAGAAATCTGACAAGGATGAGAAAAGGAAACGGCCCAAAAAAGCCCCAAGTAAATATGCAAACTGTTACAAGTCTATAAAAGGTTCATTTCTGTGTCCTGTTTTTGGTCTTGTTTCCCTAGTTTATCTTTTGAATGTGTGTTTTAGAGGAGGAATCTCCTGCCAAGGTCAAACGTGTCAGGAAGAGGAAACAGCAGCCAGACATACAATCACTTCCCGTCTCATCCAAAAAGTGCCGCCCATCTTCATCTCCTGAGCCAGAGGTGTGTGTGTGTGGGTGGTTTTTAGGACTTGTTGATCCTTAATTGTTGCACCTTGCCTATTTGTAATTTGACAATTTGTAAGCTCTAGATGAATGACAAATAAATCTGGCTTGAAATATTTTCATACACAATTTCTTACGTAACTGTAAAATGCATGTTTCAGAGTTCGGTGTGTGAGCAGAGGCCCGCTTCTCCCAGTGACAGCACAGATGAATCGCACACCTCAAAAAAGTCAGAGCGCACTCCTGGAGTCAAGAAAGAGAGTGTGTGTCTGGTGAGTGAACTACAGCAGT
>JAZGTK010013733.1:0-14141 GCA_036877625.1 Ambastaia sidthimunki | reverse complement strand
CATCACCTCCCCCCCATCATTTTTTTTCCTTCCTGCAGATGTGACTCACCTCAACCTCAACGCAACTTATAAAACATTAATACGTTTTGACGCGTTTATTTATTTCCACCCTCCAAAGCCTTAATGGACTTTGTAATAGTGATGGCTGGGTTGATGCCCATTAGTACCAAGCCTTAATGTTTGCTCACAGAGGCATGTGGGCCGCATTTAAAGTCTGGCAGGACGTGAGCGTTGGCTTGACTTTGCTGCTAACTGCAGGTACCCACATTTGAGGCTAATGAATCTTTCTCTGTGTCTTTTGGCATTTGTGTTCTCTTTAAAGGGCTTAAAGCAACAGTACACAGCATCTGGATAATATATATTATATGTGTCTGTGTGTGTGTGTCTGTGTGTGCAATTGTAAAAATGCTGAAAGTTTTCTATTAGGGTTAGGGTTACAGTGTGGATTAAGGTTAGCTTACACGGTTAGCTGTGTATAAAAACAGCAGAAGTCTATGGAATGTCCACATTAAGTGTGCGTTTGTGTGACTGTGTATTCATTTGTGAAATAAATTTTATTAAACAAAGATTAAACAAATATTAACATTAGTAAAAGATGCTAACACATCTGTTTTGAGGTCTCAGCTAACACAAAACCAGTTTTATATTCTGTGCACAAACAGAATTTTTTTCAACCATGTCATTTCTTTTAGATTTACAAACACTAGAGCTACCTCAGTGTTTTATAGACGTCTATAGTCTTAAACAGCCTCTAGCCATAATTAACATTAGCACACAGCCAGAAAACAACCCTATTTCTCTTGCACTCATATGATCAGTAGTTCTTAGTGCTCTGATCAGTGATATATTCATGCAATAAATATCTGTACGTAGATTATTGTTATTTGCATAAATAGGAATATATTAAAACACCATGTGACCTCTAACACTTAGTAGAGTCTAAGTTTAGAAAGCCCTTTTAATGCTCTCTCACGGATCTCCATCAGGTACTTTTATTACAGCCAAAACTCAAATTTGAACATTAATGTGGCGGTAAGCAGCACTTAGGCGCGGCTTATTAAAGAGCTCAGACCTGATGAGTATAATTAGCTCATCTGTTTACCTCGACAGATGCACCGGGAACGCTAATGCACGCTAAAGTCTCTCTTAGATGCACGATCATCATCGATTATGGTGATATTGTCATCAACAAATGCAGATTGCATTTAAATGTACATTAAACATGACTGTCCCAATCATCATATTAACAAAGCTATAGGCTGAGTCAGGAAACAAACAATAATTCATTCATTATAAAAACAAAACAATAAAATAAATAGACAAAACATTAATTACTCCAGCTTTACAACTACTTGGCTGTAAAACAAGTTTTGATTGTTAGTAATGAACATTAAAATGAAAAAATTATAGCAATTATGCCATGTATCGTATTTTCTTTATTTCAGAAGCTTAGTTCTTATTGTGCCTGCTCTGATATTTCATAAAGAGCAACATGATGCTTGGACGTACATGTGCGCTTTTGTTTATGTGCAGGTGGGTGTTTATGTGATAGAGAGTGAAGGTAGAGCAAATGAGAAAGAGAGAGAGACAGAAATAGAGAGAGAGAGAGAGAGAGGCCTACTGACAGGTGTATCTTACTTGGCTGTTGCACAGTGTCATTTTTCTAGTGATCCTAAAACATCACACTTGACTTTATGGGCAGCATCTATATTTAGAAGCAGAGGTGATGGTGATTCAGGCCACGCTCAGGGTCCAGGCTGTTTCATTAAAGAGATGGGTATGCCCTATAGGTCACAGATTCAGACAGGATCTGTCATGAAAAAACCTGGAGTCAATGCCTTCATCCTCGCCCCCACACGCTGCTTCAGAGAATTAAAACACCAAAGATGCATTTCAGAGCAAGCAGAGAATTGAAAGACTTTAATGATGTTGTTGTTGAGGGTTTAAGATTATGCTGATGGCGCTATCAGTAAAACAGAGGCTGGCTGCGAGATAGCAATAGCTTTGAGCCTCAAGTATCTATAATTCTCTTATCTTTTAAAATCTCTAATTCATCTCATCTGTTTCCTCTTCAGATTCTTGATTCACAAATTATTAAATCACAAAGAAAAACATTAATATTTGTAGCTCAAACAGTAGCTCATGTTGCTAGACACAAGTGGTGACACACACAGACACACACACATGCACGCATATTGGCATATGTGGTTTATCAGGAATTTCCATATACCTAATGGTTTTTATACTGTACAAACTGTATATTATATCCCCTAACCCTACCCATCACAGAAAGCTTTTGGCATTTTTTTAATTAATAAAAATTCACCATTTAGCAATTTGGTTTATGAGGACACAGAAAGTATATATATATAAAATAGTAAAAAATAGTACAGTTAAAACTAGAATTATGGTTTAAACAATCAAAGGTTATCATCCATGATGGTGTGGTATTGGTTTTAACGTCACAACCTGAATGGTCAGAAATGGCTTTGAAAGATCTGCTGATTGTCGTGGACACCTTACATCTGACTGTCAAAAATAGCCAGAGAAAATAGACGCACCCTGCTGAGTCTTTCTTCCTCATCCATCCTGAACATTTTAGGGAGGTTTTCTATTGGCTCGCTCACTGTGATAGTAAAGCACAGGAACAATATATAGTGAAAACTGAATGGATATTGGATTTACAATTTAGGATTGGCAATCAGAGGTCATTCACCGCAAGCTTTGTCCCCTACAAACTAAGATGACTGAAAGTTAAAACTGATGCCCCATTGGTTAAAGATCAGATGCAGCTCTGATGACCTCTTTAAACCCAACAGAGCAAAACAAAACAAAATGCATAACCTCATTTATTTAGAGGTCCCAACAATTTCCCAACAATTAAGCCTGTGCCTTGTATGTCACTTAGGTTAAAAGCATTTGCTAAATGGCAAGTAACCAGGCAGACATCATACAATGTCACTCTAATAGCAAAACATGGTTCTCCCATCACTGAATTGACTGTGGCATGAAACAGGCCTCTCCTTTTAGACCACCGACAGTCATTACAAAATAGAAACTATTTGTTCTTACCCAGGTTGACTCTTTGAGTTAATGAATAGACTGTTCACTGCATTGCTTTATAAACCGCAAAGTCTTTGGCGCATGAACATTACTTTTGAATTCAATTAGAGTATTACCAAAAGCTTTTAGCATTCTTTGTGAAAACAAAAATCTGTCGTACTCAGCAGATCTCAAATAATCCATCTAAGTAAATCTACACAGCCACAGGCAGCGGATAGATGCACACAAGTACCATGCATCCGTTTAAACTCATCCTGTGGTCACACACTAAGCTCTCCGTACAAAACAGCTCAACTCAGCAAGACAGTGATGCTTTTAAACGCAGCCAATGAAGACAAACGTTTGCAGGCACCATAAGGTGTCTGCTCATCTCATTTTTTTCCTTTTTTGGTCAAGCTTAATGCAGCCCAGTGTGATAAATTATTCCAGAGCCAAGAAACAGAATCAAACTGAATATCCTACATAAGCTTGTGCGTGGCACTTCAGAAAACAGTCAGAGATTTATGCCATTGAATGGATGCTCACCAAAAGCAGCCTGTCTGGGCATTAAATGGGGCTGTTACATGCAGGAAGGGTGGAAGGGAACAAACAAATGGAATCGTATCAAAAACATTTTAGGGAATTAATAAGCAGGTCACTAATTTTAACAGCTCTTAAAACCCTAAACTATTGTCTCAACTAACTGGTAGAGCATGGTTGGGTAGCAGATGAAAAGTTGCAAAACCCATGCAAATTAAATACCCACCTCTATTAAATAAAAAAACATCTCTTGTGTTTTGTTCTTTTGAGTCTTAGAGATCAGAAGCTATAAACCATCCTCACGATATGACATGCACACAGTATATCTCTAATGATTGGCTGAGGTCAGAATTAAACAAGAAGCGCAGAATGTTATTTCACTAACTAGAACTGTTGTTTGAGAGTTACTTCTCTTAAACTTAAGCAGAGATTGAAATAAATGGGCTGCAATTACTATCAGAGAATGTCATCTAACAAAACTGTCCAAATCAATCATTGCCAAACCCAGACAGGTGTCACAGAGGATGAGGACGCTCTGATGCGCCGGTCACCTGAGAGTTTTGTCATAACAAAGCTCCTCCCCCAACCCTCAGTCTTAATTGGGGAATGATTAACGAGCTCATGGGAGAAATGTCCTTGAGAAAACCCACGACCACATCAGTCCTCCAAAGATGCTTTGTCATAACAGGAAAAACTCTTTCAAAAACTAAAGTTAGACACTGCTGGTCTCAGAGGTGTGCAAACTGAATTCTTAACCTTGGGCTACTGTTTGTTTTATCTCTAAGTAAGGGCCAGTTTTATCCCTGGGTTAAGCAAAATTATTATACACCTCTGAAGAGTTAAAAGCAATACAATCTTTTGCTACACTACTGAATTGTAGCAACAAAAGTATAATGATTATTTAATCAACATTTCTGACATTGCATTATGAATCCCATGTTTACTGATCTACAGCTGTTTCGAACAGGCCATCATAAGAGATCATTTGCACTATTTCCTGAAATATATTGTATAGTATAATATGTAAATAAATACATATACTGTATACTCTTTTAGCATCAGTAATGGAGTGTCTTTATAGTCTCAGCATGGCAGATATGTGCAGGAGTCAGTACGAGAACCGAATGGAAAGGTCACAGTTATGACCGTTATTTGTGACCTTCATCTACTCGTTCTTAACTGCATGTCTCGACTTCATGCCCCATAACTTCAGTTTATGGAGCAGCTGGTCCAGTTCTGATATAATCAAGATGTCTTCACATTCCTGTCCAATCTTACAAAGTGCTTCCAACAGACATTAACATTATGGTTTTAAATTGATAGGGTAGTAAAATATAAAATAGGAAAAATCAAGAATTTATGTGCCATTTATGCACAATTTATTCAGTTATAATTTTATTTTTGGAGACTTCAGATACATTGGAGGTCCATATATTTGTGCACAAGTATAGAGACCACAAACAGTGCTGGGAAACTGCTTTGAAGGTTATTCAATTACTCAAAAAAAAGACATTTGAAAATGGTGTTAGCTACAATGCAAGCCACTAACAAATGCAGGCAATATCTTGATTATAAATCAGATTATATCATTTTACGTTTAATTAGGTAATTGGCCTTATTAAACCATATTAAACTATATCTCTTACTACACATTTTCACTTTTGCTCTGTCTTATGTACTGATCTTGCTGTTATTATAAACTTGGTGTTGTAAACTACAGATATTGTTTACTGTTATGGTACATTGCTTGTGCTGTTCTTTATCTGTAAGTCACTTTGCATGACAGCATCTGCTACATAAATATATGTAAAGGCAAACAGATAAACATGCACTAAATACAACTAGTCTTTACCACAATTAATTAACTAGAATATATTATAAAATATAAAAACTCACACTCTATTATATGAGTCACTATTAAAAGTAAGCCTTGAAATATATATTTGTGTGGTCAAAAATCATATGATGCAATATAAAAAAATGCAAAATACAGTTTTACACAGTTTGGGCACAATATAAGTAAAAACCACCTGCCATCACTACACTGGAATAAACAGCTTAATACTGGAATTGCTACACCAGATTTGTAAACAGTCTACTAAAACATATCATATAGGTATAATAAAAAATATATATAGACAACACAATTAGCATCCTCACAATCACAATGAAAGAACAGTACAATGTCAATTTACCTCCAAGCAGCACGACCTACAGAATCCATCTGACCACATTTTTAACTGCAAGACTGCTATAGTCCATAAGTATTGAATGCACCACGGCCCTGTAACACAGCTGATATGTCACATACAGTAAAAAATTCACAGTTCACCAACTTAGTCACAGTCATGTCTTCCGGCTCACTCGTGCAGAGGATGTGAGCATTAGATAAGCTCAGGACTATATCTGTAATATTCTCAAGCGTGACTGGGATTGTAAGTCCATGTGGATGGGTGAAATAATGGATATTTACTAGATAAGGGCTCTGGCTGTGTTCCAATTCACAGGACATTCAATGCACCCCATTCGCTAAGCAGGGGGTGTCTGAAAAAATTAATGTCACTTGATAGAATTCATTCATTTGGAATGTCCGTCTATGTCTATTTTACCAGTCAAGCAAGTTTTAAAGTATGTTAATAAAATAATTTATAAAGTAAAAAAAAATCCCAGTTAACTGTATATTATGCCTTACATAATACAGTTGTACCACTGTGTATACATTATATCATATAATACAAAAGTACACATACTATATATGTGTGTGTGTTTATGTATAAGTGTAATGTCTGAGTTGCTTATTGCTTTTATTGTATAAACAACTGAAGCAGTGATACAATAAAACACACAGAAAAACAGTTAACAGTTAATATAGCCGCTCTGGAGCAAGCTGGGGTTTAGAGCAGGAATAATGCCCAGCATTGAGATCTCAGTATCTCTGTTTATAGGTCATACCCACATGGGACCCACAACCTTTGCATTAGCAGCTATGATCCTAAACTGCCAAGCGACAACCTGCACACCTGCAGTGTGTTCCCCTTACTGTAGTGTAATTCATCACTGCCTAAACTGTGTGTGGAGTACACATTGTTCCTGAAATGACTGCTGAAATGTTCCCCAAGAGAGAATTTTAGCAAACTCTCCCAAAGCTAGCTGGAAAACCAGCCCCACTGACCATGAAGTTATATTGACAAAAAGACTAAACAGGTCTCAAGCATGTGTTATCCCTCTGAGGGGGAAAATCACTGCAGGCAGGTCTGAAAATCCTGTTGCTTAGAGTGACTTAGAGTGAATTCAAGGTATACATCTTTATCAGTACTTTTATTCCCTGGGATCGAACCCACAATCTTTGCGCTGCTAACGCAATGCTCTACCAGTTAAGCTACAGGAATTTTTTAAAGCTAAATGAATTAACTGATGAAATGATGAAATAGCCAATAGGTTAAGATAACCAGACTGGTTTTCAAGTGTTTTTCTTGAGCACAGTAATGTCTCTAAATTGTCTATCAGCATCTAAGCATTAAAACATTAACATTAACAAGTCCTCTTTCCCAAAGCTCCGGGTTAAAATGACCTTATTTCCATGTCTCCATCACTGTCTGTTCTTGTAAATTTCACTCTGTTTGTGACCATTATCTACTTCAAAACACTGATCCATTAACACACACACGAAATGCACTCAACACACCCGTAATCTTTACAGCCACAGTCTAACGCTTGGAAAAAACACAGCAGAACATCTAAGAGGCTCTAACCTAAAGGTGTCACAAAGGGCTTCTAAAGACCCGATCCTTCAGTAATGAGTAAAAAAGGCAGAAAATAACAAGGAAACAGGTGAAAAGAATCAGGTAAAAATAACTCTAAGGTCACAGTGAAACACAGCATACCTTCCAGTGCAAAAACAACACGTTACAACCAATAATTTACACCTCTAGACTGCACAGAAAACCTGCCACGTGTTTCTGAATTTGTGATGCATTCAGTGTGATCTGCTAATGTTATCTTGTGTTCACTTTACATGCATGAGTGTGTTTGTGTACAAAAGGAAGGTGTGTGGGAGAGATTGACAACAGGGTCCAAAATAAAGCTCATCGAGTGCCAAATGCAAGTCAGGAACTAGAACTTACTAGAGTAAATAAAACTAAAATAATCGCCAGTTGGCTGGTAACTTTATTAGGAACAACAACATAATACAAAGTTAAAAACTTTCTAAAAACTTTCTAACCTTCAAACATTAAAATCGATAATCATTTCCTTGCTGATGTAAGATGTAAATTACTCTTCAGTTTTTTGTAAGCAGTGCAATTTTACTATATTATATATCACAAAACGAAAAATATGTACATATCTTAAATATAATGCTATGAGTAATGACCCAGGCTGTTTTTCACAAATATACAGTTAAAAGTCATTCATTTTAATGAGCTCATGCAATATCATGCAAAATACAGTTTTATGAGGCAGGTAAGAAAAATTTCATTTGCCATTGACAGGCTGACACGAATCTTTCAGTCATACATTTCTGTTACATTCACATGTTCAATCCACAAAAATGCAGGAACATCTCACTTTCTCACAGATGGATTGATGTTGAGGACCTATATACTATATTACAGGATTTAAATACTATACTATAGCATTCAAAAGAAGAGAAACTGCAAGGTCCCATAAAACTTGAGTCAGCTAAAAAGAGAGACCTGCCCCAGCCCAAATAAAACATTTTACTGCTGACTGCCAAATATTCTTCATACACTTTCTCCCCAATCCCCAGCAACCTTTTTGATTTTCCCCACTGATATTGTTTTTATAGTCGCCAGGAGTACAGATGGGTGGACATATCGCTGTTGAACTACTGAAGCTGTAAAACACAGCTTTACTTCACCATGCTGTTTAAAGACACTGACTGAAGTCTACATGCACTCAACTACTGAGTTTACTACTGGGAACTTTCCGGGCTCTTCTCAATCGGGCTGTGACATGACCAGCCCTCAGGAGCATCACTGTGGGATAATAAGAGTCAATTATTAGGAGCTTGTAGCATTGAAAGCTTCAGTTTAACAGTAGCTTCCCCAACACTGAACATGATAAACCTGAATGTTAAAGGGCTGAACCACACACACACTTTCTCTAAAGGATTCTATGTGGTGGTTGTAATCACAGTGGAACCTATAGTAAATAATTGTCAGCTATAGCCTTTACCACCACGAACAAACACTGTAAGTCAGTCAACAAATAAGTAAGCGTGTGAATAAGTCAGTAAATAAATAAAAAACAGCCACTTTTCTGAAATAAAACTTCATGTTCTGGTTCACCACTACATTCAGAAATAGACAGCAAAGCTCCATTTTGCTCTCAGAAAGGATGTCAAACCGCCCTGCTGCTATATTCACACCACTAGAAACTGAACATAGTTGTCATACATCTTCTTGCTGTAGGAAGTTTGCCTGCTTCTTTTCTCAGAGAACGCCTTTGATGTCTTTTATTACAAATGCAAAGATTCGACTGAGAACAAAATGACTTTCCTTCTTTTCTTTTTGCATCACCTAATGTTCAGCATTTCACAAGACTTCCTTTAACTTTCAGAAGCACTGCCCATCTTCTGCTGATGCAATCGCAAACATATTTTTGTATCCAAAAAAGATATAAACAAAAGTTTGAAGAGCAAATTTGGGTGCTAATTAAGAGAGGCAAATAATAATAATATGTTTATTTTGTACTTTAAAGTATTTTTATGTGTATGTATATAAAAAAGTGTAAACTGTACTTTCAGAAATATGCTCTGGTCAAGCTCGGACATTTATGTTTTGTTAAATGTTGGTGCTGATGTTGTCTCACCAAAATGATGTCACTTCCTGTGACTTCCTGAGGACTTCCTGAGGACTTACTAAACATACTAGAGTTTTTGTTCTTTCTCTACTTGTTTTCTCAGCCTCCAATCTGTCCCTGTTAAAAAACTTCCAACTTTAACAACATACTTTCTCATTTCTGAGCACTATCATATAGATCAAAATGAAACAAATTAAATAGGCTGCCAGTCACAGAGGCAGCCTGACATCAAATGATTACCAAAGCCTATGTATATTCATGGGAAAGGAAAACAGGTGTTTGCAAGGCAGAGATTAGTAGATATGGGCTTTGAACCTGTCCAGAACATAATAAAAACCTCCAAAGGCCAAACAAATGAATAGCCATTCAGCACTGAGTGACTGACACTTCATCTTTGTAATAACTTTGAGTCGAGACAACATCACAATGGAAAATGGCCAGTTCTTATGGATTTTCTGATCTGAAGCCCTGCAGTGAACAGTGGCCCAATTGTGCAGGAACGTCTCATTTTCTTTTTTCTCCTCAGTTACTTCATCGTTTTTCTTTTCTCTGGCCAAAAGCCAAATTCTCTTTCCTTCTCCCTTTCTCTCTATCTCCCAAACACTCATGCGATTGTAAACTGAAGTTACTTTCAGCATTTGGAGTCAATGGTGCTGAAACATCTGTTGAAGTGTTGTGAGTGTTTCGCATTTGGCGGAAGCAGCACCTCAGGTTTGCATGTGGTACGAAAAACAAGTCAAAAAGTCAAGAGAGGCACTTTAAATCAAAATAAATTGCTGAAGAACACTCGTGTTGCATTAGTGAGAAGTAGGACACTCATTTCGAGCACTATTATAAAGGAAAAACACAGAAACAAATTGTCAGAACACTGTGATCACTGTCACGCTATATAGGCTTTACATGCTATAAGATTGTAAGAACATTTTCCTAACGTTTCCTATAAGTAATAAAACCTTTGAAAATTTTATTTTGAATATTCTAGTATTGTTCAAAACATCCAGCTTTTTAGACATGCTATTAATATCATTGCATGATTATAGGAACATTACTTAAACATTTTTTAATGCTGTAACATTTTTGAAATGTTTTACAACTTAAGAATAGCACTTTTGATATGCATGATATATAACGCTAAAAAATTACCAATGTCAATGCAAGAACATTTTTGATAACTTTGAGAGAACCTTTACACAACGTTAGCCGACATTGTTAGCCGAGTGTTCCCTGTTAGCTGGACATCCCTGATGATTTCATTTATCAACATTCAGCACCAGATCCGTTTAGCATACACTAAAGACTCTGGATCTCTTTGTTCTATGGGGGACAGCAGATTCTCTTTTGATGTGTACAATCTGATTGGGCCCCTGAGTCTGAATCTCAGTGCACCATGCCCTCATATGACTCGCCTATAATTACTCCATTTCTTTCTGCCTGCCACAATTATGTCTTTAGCTTCCAGACAGGCTCAGATTATTCTCAGCAATCCAATGAGCACACAGTCTGGCTAATTAGAACCAATCAATGCTGACCCAACAAAGCTTTCTTTACATTCACCTCTGTGTCTGATCACCAGAAGCATTAGCTGTCAGCTCATATTATAAAACCATAATGATGAAACATGTATTTTTTATTTAAGGCTTTTTTTGTCCCATCCTAACATGCATGAAATCATTGCTCTGTTTGTTTGAGCAGTCCAAAATAGCAACATTGGCCCAGTCAATGGCGTGGAGGTTTTGTCTGACCAATGTGAGATGGGGAGAGTGTTTGGAAAAAGCCATTATTTTTGCAGTCCCATATGTGGATTGCAAACACTACAAATTTCACCTTTAAAACTTGTAGACATTAATATACATTCACAGAACCAACATTTATCAAGTTTCGAAATGAAATGTGAAAAGAAACTCTTCTCTTGAGCATTCTTAATTTTTTTCATTCAGTTTTGAAACAACATGGTCAGTTTTAGCCTATCTTAAAGGTCAGGTCAGATGAAAGGTCATTGATAAAAGCTAATCATAAATACACACTTTTCAGTAGCATAAATGTTGTACAGTGGTTGGACTTCCGCCTTAGAAAATGCCATACCTATTTTAATGACTGTTACTATTTTCAAAAGCTATAAACTTAGCTATTTACACTACTCTAACACTTTAAAACTCAACCTTTCTCTATAAAAGATGAAATTTATATCTTTGGACAAGTCATTCTATTTTCCACATATTGCCTTTTTTAAAGCACAACTTTGAGCCTCTATCCATACAGACATCAAAGTTATTTTCTCTTTGCCTTGTGGCAAAACCACAAATGTCTAAGAGCATTTTGAATTCAAAGCCAGGAAACAAATCTTTTGAGGGAACCAGAGATAACATTGTCTTGTTATGTTGGTAAGATGGTATGATAGATGGATGGATGGATGGACAGACAGACTAAGAGATAAATGTCCAAATACTGAACTATACATACAGGCATTCTTGAATGTAACACATTCTGTTACGTTACTATGTAAGTTTTGCTTATATAGTTTTTGTATATATAGTAGCCAGTCATATCTGAAACACTGGTATTTGGTACATTTACATCTAGCAGACGCTTCTATCCAAAGCAACATACAAGGTGAGAAGAACTATAAGGCAATATATCATATATATATTATATATATATATATGATAACAAAAGTGCTGTACAAAGTTACAGTTCAAACGAAATAAAACGTTAGACATAAAAATGTACACACACACACACAAACACACACACATATCTATAGCAGCTAGTAATTTGAAGGTGAATGTGCGGAGAATGATTCTGTGCCCTTTGATAAAGGTACCACAAGGCACCACTCATTCGCTAAGCACAGCCTTCTGGATGGGATGTAGATGTGTGGAAGGGAGTAAAGGATGTTGGTGCAGAGCCAGTGGTCGTTTTATTTGCAAGCAGTAATGACTTGGCTTTAATGCATTCAGTCATTGTTAGCCAGTGGAGAGAGATGAGGAGAGATGTGACATGCTCTTTGGGCTCCTGGTAGACCGGTTGTTGCTGCATGACCCCAGGTTCTCAGTTATGGATGTCACCTGCCTCAAACACTCTTTTTCATGCCACAGGACCATATTACTCTTCCTCTGGAGTGACAGGGAAAGCTAATGTCAAGAAAAATGCTGGGAAAGATGTTTTTCTGGAACCTAAACAGATTAAGCGTCTACAAACTTATAGATTCTTATTCATCTCAAGGTTAGAGCTTGTGTCTTCAAGCACTCAGTCTTCAACAAAATACAGATGAGGTATTGAGAGAAAGAGAAGAAAAGTGTTGTTTTTAACAATGCCTCTGTCAGAAAAATGGGAATTTTGTGCGGTCACATCTATCAGTATGTGCAGTCCTGGTAGATCCATCTACCAGATGGATCTTGATGAACATGAATGAGGAGGTGGTGGAACATAAAACAGGCAGCACATCAAACTATATTATATGGTAGAATCAGGCTCTGAAATGATTTCTTTTGGATAAAATACACTTTATATTTGACCTATTTATACAAGCCATTATGTACACTTTGGATATACATGGCATAGAGGGTTCAGAGTTTGAACAGACGTATAAATCCATCATGTGTTAGACTGTTGAGATCAATATTTGACGGAAGAAAAACATTTCTACAGCCAGAGGAATTTAAATGTCTGCATCTCATATAAAACATGCCCAAGATCCATTCCACCCCGAATTAAAGAAACAAATATAAAAAAAATTACATTGAAAAAATGGGATCTTACATAAGGAAAATGGGAATGCACAATGAAATTAAGCGTTTAAAAAAATTCCAGGATTCTAAAACCAAACAATAGCTTTGTGTAGTCTCTCATAATCCTCCCCTTCCTGTGAGCTGTTAACCACTGCAACTGGTTCACTGAGTCAGTGAGCTGAACTCCAGTTGAACTGGATCAGTCCTATTCAAAAGCTTTTGCAAATAAACTGCAGTCATTGTAAAGACACGGAAAATAATTACAAGCAGGGACTTTAAAATATCTCATTTCATGATCCACATAAGAAAGTCATAGGAATGACGAGGGTTGAATAAGATAGGTGTTTTACTGTGTTAGTGAATAAGATAGGTGTTTTACAGGTGTTAGTACTGTTTTAGGTGTTTGTTGGCATTTGTCGGATCAGTGTGATATAGCCTTTATATGCACAATGGCAAACATCCACTAAACATGTTCTTTGCATCACAAAGAAGTTTTTACAGTACAGAGAGAAACTTTAAAGCAAGGAGAGATTTTTTCTGTTAGAAAAACGTCCTCTCCTTGCTTTACACCACCTCTCTTTCTATATCCCCTTTTGAAACATGCACACACTCACAAAAGGCCAAAGTCCAGGGTGAAAGTGGCAGACAAAAAGAAAGTATTTGCAAAAGAAATTTAGTGTCTAAAAGAGTCTATTCTGCAGTGACATTGAAGTTCAGTCTCGCTTCCTTTAAATGGTCTTTTTAAAAGTCTTATTATCTGCTCCTGGTAAGGACGTGATTTAAAAACTAACAATACGATCTAAACAAAAAAGTCAGACATGTATCCTTGAAATACATAGAGTGAAGGGTTGTACATCTCAGGTGTTTGATTCGGGTGCTCACTTTAACAAAATATCTGATTTCAATTTCAGCTGAGTTTTAATTGAGGTCCAGCAGAGTAAGCTTGCTTCCCTATCGCACTTTAACTTAATTAACTTCAAAGGAAGAGGTTACAGAGTATAAACGAAA
>JAZGTK010013732.1:0-14143 GCA_036877625.1 Ambastaia sidthimunki | reverse complement strand
AATACATTGGACTAAGCAAACAATGTTTCATTTCTATTGCATAATGACTGAGTGTGCTATGGTAACCATGGAAATTAGATTGATCATAGTGGAGAAAGACATGGAAAAACGAGACAGAGAGAGAGGAAGAGAGAGTGTGTGTGTGAGAGAGAGAGACAGAGAGAGAGGGAGAGAGAGAGTGTGTGTTTGTGAGTGTGTGTGTGTGTGTGTGTGTGTGNAGAGAGAGAGAGAGAGTGTGTGTGTGTGTGTGTGTGAGTGAGAGAGAGAGAGACAGAGAGAGAGAGAGAGAGAGAGAGAGTGTGTGTGTGTGAGTGAGAGAGAGAGAGACAGAGAGAGAGAGAGAGAGAGAGAGAGAGAGAGAGGCTACAAGAGTGAGTGCCCTAAGTGTCAGAGAATGTAATTATGACTTACACTGAGGGACTGTGAATTTGATCAGCATGCTGCTCAGTTGATCATCTCTGCACAGCGTCTACACAACGTGATGGGAGATTCAATGCACGAGGGTATAGAAACAAACCCATATTGAACATTTGCACATTTACTAGAAGCTTCAAATGAAACTTATTAGCAGATATATCATACTTTACATTAAGCTAGTTTGCGGACCAAATGCCTGCATTAGATTACATTTATGTTCAAGTATAGAGATTACATTACATAAATATGATGCATATGTTGTTTTTGCACATAATTATGAGATTGCTGTCTGTCTTTGAAAAGCGCCTCAGAAAGTATTTAAAATCTGCTGTGCATTATATTAGTTAAAGCTGTGCCCAGGTTTATAGGCATCATAACAACTAAATAAACCTGGTCTGAGATCAGCACTAACTCCAACTGTGCTACTGTGCACTGAGCCTTTTAATTCAGGGTGTGAAATGGGATTTAAATGATCTTTCTACTATCAGCCAGTGTCAGCAGGAGCCTCTGACACTCATGACAGAGAATCCCATTAGTTTAGCACAAACCTTTTCATTTCAATAAAGCAATAAGCCCTCATCCACTTTCAAGAGACTGGACCTACGAGCACATTAAAAGAGACATACATAAACCATTAGACTGTTTATGAGAATATAAACATATGATTTGGACCAAACAGACAATGTCACACACTGTAAACCTGTCTCTGTGTAAAGACACATTAAAGCCTGTAAACATTCCACCTCAGTCACAATGAAAGCATGAGTATAATTAACTGATAATCAATATTGTCTCCGCAACAGTATTACAGGTTATGGGATACATTAGATCACTGGTCAGGTTTGGTGCGAGACAATAATTAACACGAGCGGAGAGACGTCTGATAATGAGTAATATGTTTGTGACTCCCTTTATTTGTGCTTCAGTATGTGTTTGTGCCGTCACAATATCAGTGTTACTGTTGCGATTGTTAAAAACAATGTAAAAATGCCAACCAGTAAAATTTTCGCTATATATTTGTTGCATCAATAAATTTGGAGTTTAATGAAACAGTTCACACAGATAATGTATTTGGTTCTTGTATATCCCAGGACCAATTTTTTCCAGCTGGTCGTAATTATTGACGTAATTATTGAAATTAATTAATTATATCAATTCATTAATTTCTCAGTGTGATGGTCAAGTGGCCAGCTGGAGTTTCATCAATTTTCCATTCCTGTCTGCTTTGATGTTCAACACATATCAAAAGCCCTGTGGTTAGTTCTGACCTTTCTATTCTTATTCAATGTATCTTTCTGAAGCGCAGGGTAAAGTTAGTATCTGCCCAGTTACTAGCACGCAGAATCTTAAGAGTGCATGATTGAAATACTTCCAGTGTGAAATCTGCAGGCTCTCCATACTTGAAATTAAGGCTGGTGCAGATTGTATTAATTAAGGCCTGGTTTTAGGGTGCATCAGACCACCTACTTTGCTAAAGACTGCAGTTTTTTTCTTTGAGTAGAAAATACCTTTAAGAACCTGTATTGATTATAGGGATCTGAACACAATTACTGTCAAATATCCTTCAGTTTCTTTAGCTTTATAAAAAGATATAGTTGAGACTGGGCTATTCACTAAATGTGATCTATGCCTTGTCTTTAATTGAATTTGAATTAGGTTTGGTGATTAATGTAACATTGTTCATCTCAACCACAATTCAACAGTATCGTATGACATTGCATGGCCTTGCTTGTACAGATTCATTAAAGGGACAAAAAAGGAGATGAATCCACAGACTATTTCAGTCATCTATATCAATTACTGCACCATCTGGAGGGAAACATATACAACAGGAGTGTATGTTTCTCCAAAGGCTGGTTTTGACACAGTTAAACCACTGTTTCATTTATTAGGGTTTGTCTAAGTTCCAGGGTAATTTGTATAGATGATTTGTGATCAATGTAAAGGCTGTAGCAAATTGGCTATAGATAAAAACTGATTATAGGATTTGACAACTTTACTGTAGGTCTGAGGTTAGAACATCTGTATGTTTGACCTTGTGAAATACTTTCTGCCAAAACAGATATGACTTAATATCAGTTTAACATCTATATGTCATCTAAACTTACATTTATGACAGACACAACTGTGACTTACAAGTCGTACATTTGTCAATACAACCTTGATGCTACTAACACAATGCTCTACCAACTGAGCTAAAGGACCACCACCTAAGATGGCATCTAATGGTCATGTAGAATCTTAATTCTAGAGACTTTGAACTAGTAATTAGAAGATTAAATTACTTTATAATAACTTTCATTGGTAGAAACAAGGACCACTGCCTGAAACAAAAGGCAGAACCTTCCATCAATTTACCCTCTACCGCTTATACCTACTGGAGAGGGCTGGAGCCTTTCCCAGCTGTCTTGGGCCGAGGTACAGAAACACTTTGGACAAGTAGTCTGTCCATCACAGCAGAGCCAACCAGATTTTCAGATTTTATAAATTAATAATATAATAATAATATTATGTAAAAACTCATATGTCCTTGTTTATCAGTGAATATCATTTGCAGCTTAATGCTAAAAATGTACCCCCCTTAAGCTAAAATTTAAAATTAGATTTTTTAGGAAATAAGAATTTTGATTGGTTTTTCCACTGAGTCCAAGCTGCTAGCTCAGAGCTCCATGTACTTAACAAGAATCTTTTTTTAACCCACAGGTAATTTTTATGTGGGCATACACAAACTTTTTAGAAAAATATGTGGGCATATGTTTGCGTACATGCTCAGCTACACAACACATTTTTTCGGGCTGGTGGTGGCCTTCTCTGACTATTTTTGGCATAAGCAAACTTTTTAAAATGTTATAAATTAAGTTAATATTATTTCCTTGGTGTAATTGTCAGGGTGAAGTGCTGAAGTGTACAAATATATGAAATCTACTTTGTGCCACATCTACTCCCTCACCAACCTAGTGGAGGGAATTGGAGTGAAGAATACAAGTAACTGAATCAAAATGTAATAACCCCAACACACACACACAAACACACACACACACTCCAGCATTAATGTCAGGAGAAAAAAATGCAGAATAAGTGACACAAAAAATAACAGAAAGAAATTATAAATTATATAAATATAATTAATAATATAGATTTTTATTATATAGATTTTTTTATATAGATTATTTCTCAGTATTCCATTACACATATACACATAATGTGGTGTGTTTCTCTTTAAAAGTGCTAATATATATATATATATATATTCATTTTACTTATAAGCTATTTTTAACAGAATGAGCAGCGTTGTTCCATTAGTGTGTCATCTTATCTACAGAAAGGATGTTCCTTGTACTTTATAATGACTTTACAGCATCCCAACTCTCATCCAGATCTAACAATTGAATTACTGTTCTTATATGTCTCAGTCTTGACTTAAATTAACCTTGACACAGAGGTCAGCTGGGCTCAGCATTATCTGTATTAAACAGGAATCACATTTGGATATGCACAGCATGAATAAAGTCTTTCAGTGTTCAGTATAGAAGACACTGCAAAAGCACAATAAAATCCTGATTCAGCTCATTTGATCTGTTACATTTTCACAAACTTGAGTTGTCCGAAGTGGCTTAAGTAAACCTGCAGTTAGTCTCAAACATAAACGTTTGAGAAATGGATTTCTCACTGAAAAGAAATGGATTTAAAGGGACACAGTTTTTTTTTACTTTTCTTGTGAAGTCAGTTCCCCTCAGGTTCAAGCAGGTGTAATTCATCACATTAACTGTGGACACAAACATGGACGTTCTACTAACATTCCGAATTAGAACCTGATTGTATCTGTTGCTTTATTATTATAAACTTAACAAACATTATTTTTATGTAATGTTTTGCTTTCTCTACCAGAAATACCTTCTAGCTTCATATGTTGAATTTAAAGTATATTACACTCTATTTAGGGCCACCTTATCCTGTATGAGGGCATGTTTTTTGAACCATAAAATCACTCAACCTTTCTGAACTTCAACTGAATCAGTTTCTTAAAATGTATTATTTATTATCTAAATAAATAGACTGTTAACAATTAAATTAAACCAACATCATGTGTTCCTGTAGCTCAACTGGTAGAGTGTTGTGTTAGCTGCCCAGAGGTTGTGGGTTTGATTCCTGGGGAGCACATTAAATGCACTGTAAGTCGCTTTGGATAAAAGCATCTGCCAAACGCGTAAATGTAAATCAACTCATACATAGAACCACATGTAGATCAAAACTTCAGTTGAATCAATTTATTAAAATACATTCTCAATCTGATTAATTAACAATAAAATCAACATCAACTCATCATTTATGCAATAATAACTAGGCCTAGAAAAGAATAAACCATGAGCAGAAGAAGGATAAACTGATCATTTCTGACCCTGCTTCAAACCACCGTAAGTCAATACATTCCAATCAGGCCGTACATTATGAAAGATTACAGTGCTGTCATATTCAGATCTAAGCACTTTCCCAGCGCTCCATTATCAGCCATTACCCTTCATAGATCAAAGCACAATATCTCTGGGAGGGAGTGATGGCCATTATGTAGGTCTGGGTTGTATAAGGTATGCCAATCGATGCCCGGTACAGCGTTTGAAGTGAATAACGTTATGGCAGAAACTGAGATCTAAAGGCCAGCTATGAAACGGTGCAGTACGGTGTGGCCACACACTCTCATTATTGTCCTGATTTTATTGAACAGTGCACATTAAATAAATCAAGAGGGTGGGGGTGGAGAGTTTACTAACTTAAACAAGTACAATTTAAGTGTGACAAGCTATTTCTAACTATACATTAGCACTTAAAAACTTTGTGATTTTATTTTGAGCATTTATGGGATAGCAAAGTGTACAGTGCTTGCATACTTCAGAATCTCAGTGGATACAAGATAATCTGATAGGAAATTGTTTTTTGATTATTGCAAGCATACTACTAATCTGGCTTTTTGCATATTATATAGTAGGCAAGTACTGTACACATATTAAAAGGGTAACAAGCCCATTTTTACTTTTGTGTCCATTGATTAAGATATTTCATACTATATTTTTAGCTGTTTGTCTTAACTAGCAACAAATGCACAGTGAATCTTTGGAAAAGATCCCACATACTTAGCCAAGGAAAAACAACTTTATTTTTTGAGAATAAATCAAACCATTTCTAAGCCATCTGTTTTTGATTGAGCTTTCTGTGAGAGAGCGTGAAAAAACAGTTAAAGAAAGTAATGAGAGAGGCTCAGGTTACTGTTGTAGACGTAGGGACTTCACCGCTAACAGTGAAGATGAAAGAGCGTAATGACCCCACTAATAGAGAAAACTATCAAAAGCGAGTGAATTAGGCATGAAGAACAACTTTTTTTTACAAGGCAGGAAGCAGCACCCGTTAATTGCCGTATTTTGATGAGCTGTGTAAACGAAAGGCTTTGTTAATGCCACATCAGATGTCTAATGGATTTTGGTGGATTGGGGCATTGTGTAACCGGCACATTTAGTCAAAACCCAATGGACTTAACAGGGACCTGAATAAAGTAACAATACACATGGCTGATAATCAGCTCGCAGGAATAAGTCATGAATAACCAAACCTTGTGCAATAGAAATAGGACATATGAAAATTAAATGACTTTCTTAAAATGTGTCTTAATTTTGGATTGGCCTAAACCAGTTTCCAGCACCCCAAACTAAGTAACTTTTAAGCATTTACTGTATAATCAATCAGCACAATCAATTTTTCAGATCCAAATGGATCCAAAATCTTGTATGAAACTTGTTTCTGGTGTTAGACTGCTAAATACCACAGAAAATTTTTTGTCTATTTTTTGTTTCTGAAATAGAAATGAAACATTTCTAAAGAAAAATGCGAGCACGAGGCAACTCATAAATGGTAACTGAGAGCTGGAATAAACAAGCATCAAAAAGAAGCTTTGATCTGAAAAGATGCGGCTTTACAAAAGAAAAGGGCTAAGGTAATAATTGTGGAACTCTAACATCATTCCTCGGAGCAAGTCCTTATTGAACTTGGGAAGGTTCTTCTCAATAGATGTCAGGAGAGAAAACCTTGCCAAAGATAATATTGTCTGTGGTGAGCAGGATGTGATACATTATGCATAGCACCAGGACACTTCAAAGAGGAATGAGTAGAAAGTCAGAAGTGTGGAGAAGTCCTTTCTGTTTCATCTTCCGCATTCAATAACGTTCTGCTCTTGCGGTTCATAACATGTGACTATAGAACGAAGGCTCTGAAGTCATTGTTCTAGCCTGCGCTGCAAAATCAACAGCATTGCATGTTATCTAAACCCTGAATCCTGTTTTTACAGAAGGATCCATCTTTAATCCTGGTAATGGTGTTATTCATCATGAGGTATCTCGGTGTGCTATGAATAGGAGGGCATGGGAGGTCGTTTCTACAGAAGCAATGGATGAACATGATCAATGTGGCACGGCTAGAATGAACAATGTTACATCTTTTTCATGAAGCACTATTTTGAGGTTGGTTTTCTTTGAGAAGAGAGGAGTGTTGTGTGGGAACAAAGAAAGGCAGAAGGTTTGTTAGATGTTAGTGAGGTAAGAAGGAGGTGATTCAAGGACACTGTCGCAACTTTCTGAGGGAGCCATAAGGTTTCCAGGATCCATTTCTCAAGTAAGCTTACAAGACTTAACAATTCAATGAGATGAACAATGGAGATCTGCGGAACTGTTAAGAGTTTGACTTAGAGTTGGTGCGCAGTTTTTCATTGGCTATGGAAGGGTCATTACCTCTACTCAGAAAGCCATTAGCCTCTTACACACCACGTCAGAGAACATTTCGCTTTTGCTTTACTTTCTCTGACACGGAGAAAGAACTCAATTTTAGCATCCAATTTTCTACAGCCTCTGGAACAGGACAACTGGAAAGTGGGGTAAGATGAGACAGTTTTACTTAAGTTGTCCTCAAGGCAAGAGCAGTAAATCAACTATAAAGCTACAGTGTACCTATATTCAAGATTTCTCACGTCAACAGAAATTGTAGGAAAGCATCAGTAACCTGGTTTAAACACAGTAACCTGAGCCATGTCAAGGACTAGGTGACACAGGCTTCAATAATGTAAACATTATTTCAAATAATTACATAAAACAGATTTTTTACATTCCATATTTTACTGTACTTATTCTTATTTACTTAATGATCCAGAAAACAACCATAAAAACAGGTTGTTTCTTAAAATGTATTAATACTTATGGTGAAACATTTATTCTTACAATTTTACTGTAGGTTGAGAGAAAAGTTTTCAGGAAAATCCTTTAATAAAAACAGATTCTTAGATTTTCAGAAACATGGTCTGTATTATACAATAAATACATATTTACATATATTTAATGATCTATTGCTGACAATCATAACAACAAACTAAATCAAAATATAAAAGTTAAATTAAAAAGTTTTAATTGTTTATTGACTATAAATAAGCATGAACATATTGCATTAAAAGCCATTAAAAATAAAATCACATTTCACTGACTGCAAAAAAATGATTATTGCTAATAATTTAAATACTAATAATGATTGAATGGCTATATAAACAAAATTAACAAACATCTCAACAGTTTATTTGCAGAGGCTGTATGTCAGCTTTTAAGGTGTCACACTCTAATTAGAAAAGTGACATTTCTGGCAACTCATTTGTGAACAAATGCTGGGGACCTTAGAAACGTTGCAGAGATTTAAAGACTTATGGATGCATTTTGCACTTGGATCATTGTAAACAATGTGTACTAAGCCTTTAAGAATGTTGTTTAAAATTAACTTTTGACATACCAAAATGTAACAAGTAGCAAAAAACAAAAATTAACAATTACTAAAACCTCTAATTGGCAGGATATTGTCCTTGACAGAAATCTATATAAGAGTCAACAGAAGGTATGTGATCCTGTTTACATTTAATTAGGAAAATATAAAATTTAATTCTACAAAATCATTAGTTTGGTATAAACAACAGAAGTCAATAGAAAGTCCTCACCGTGGTACCAAAACAAGGGGGTAGGGTATAGTAAACATCATTACCTTTGTAAGAAAACTATTGCGTCTCAGAGAGGTACTTACTAATCTAACCTTAAAGGACTGTGTTTGTGTCTTGGCAGGGTGTCGTGATGGAGTGCTCTAATTAAGATCCCATTTTAAAGAGTTTTCTTGGAATGTTGTGTGCCAAACAGGATAATGACATTCCATTCTCTCACTCTCCATCTATCTTTCCATGAAACGTAATAGAAAAACGAAACGGCGTGACTTCAAAAATGTGACTACCGAATACTATATATGAAGACTTCAGTATATGCTTACACCAAGATTATATACAGTATCTGAATCATATAGATATAGGGGAGGCAACACATGGTGCTGTTTTAAGGTGTGGCAAAATTATTGCCATACTCATTCAATTCAATTCACATTAATTTTTGTATAGCACGTTTCATAATACATATTATTTTAAAGCTGCTTTACAGAAAATATAAGTTGCACATTTTGTTGACAATTTTGTTAATAGAACTGATTATGGATTTTTAGATGATACAGTTTATGCAGCTAATACTGTGTATGTATTTAAGCAAAAGTAATGATCTTATGTCCTCATAGAGGTCAGCGTCATCTCTAGACAGTGTTGTGTCATCTGAAGTGATGAAGTTTTACAAGTATTGGAAATGTGGTGTTTTAAGTTGCTATCCAAAAAAGATCCCCAGATTGTTAGCTTTTGATTTTAAAGAACGCTTTGGCTTGTAGCATGATTGAAGATCAGTTAAATACACAGGAGATAGTTTAAAATTCTAAAGTAAAACTACAACTCTTGTAAAACTATAGCTAGATGCAGCCTTGGTCCAATGCTAGACGTAACTCATTTGTAATTATGATGAGCAAAGTGTCTCTGCTCATGATGTGACCTGAATCCTGAGTGAAACTTTTCATAAATATCATTTTTCTGTAAGAAGAATCATACTTGAGTGGATGCAACTTTTTCCAATAGTTTAGACATAAATGGGTGTTTGAAATGGGCCTGTAGTTCGCCAGTTAACTTGGATCTAGTTGTGGCCAGTCTGAAGGGTATTGGGACATAGAAAGGGACATACATGGTAGAGCATTGCGTTAGCAGAGTAAAGGTTGTGGGTTCGATCCCAGGAAAACAAGTACTGTTAAAATTTTATACCTTGAATTCACTGTCACTTTGGATAAAAGCGTCTGCCAAATGTAATGTAAAAAAGCTCTTCATAACCTATGTTTGCAAAGCATACTCATGTTCCTAATACCTTAAAGTTTTTTTTTTTTTTTAAAAAGCTCATTGTGGGATGTGCCATATATGCTTAAGTGAGAAACACACTATATGTCATTAGTTTCTTTGAACTTGTATATTTGCATATGTAAGTTACCCACACACACAAGCACCAACACTGGCCAGTTGTGTCCCCATTGAGGACTGTACCCCTCCCCCTGCTCTCCCTTCTTTCTGGTTCTCCCTGTCTGTGTACAGTATGTGATAACTCCGCCTGCAATTTCATCCCCCCACCCCATCCAGCTCTGTTTTTTTTGATAAGGGCTGTTAGATGATTGAGGTGAGTTTGCATGTATGCTGGTAGCAGGGCCGTGATCTCTGCGTGCTCTAGCAGAGAAAACCAGCTGTAAAACACACAGAAACAGAAGCTGCGGGTGGTAAAATATGATGTCCACAGGCTCTTTTAACCTTTAAGAAGATTAGAACCTGACAGAACACCTGCCACATTACATTTTAAAGCTGAGAATGACATGGACTGAATTCCTGCCATCATAGAACTTCTGTAAGAAAGGCTTCATTTGAAATTGTTACACGTAAAAGGGGTAAAATTTCAGTGTTAGTGGAGCAAAATCGCCCAGTGTCTAGTTAAGAACCACATATTTTCCACAACTTTTTTCATCAGCTTCAGTTTAAAAAAGAAACTTTGAAAAGCTTGACTCCTGAGAGGGAAAAAAATGCCAGCGTCAAATCTAAATTCCATCAGCAAAATGCATTCAGGCTTGAAATGTTGTTTTCCTGTATAATTCACAACTTTATATGCTTGTGCAGACCTGACAGGCATAAAAAAGCGTCCAGTAAAGACTAAGAGGATGTTGTGGTGACGACTGCACATACCCAATAGAGGCCTTTGTTTTTTTGGATGGCTGAACAGGCTGTTTCTTCTGCTTGTCTTTCCATCATTAATCTGCCGCTGACAGCTTTAATACCATGTCACATTTTTTAAAGTAAACCAAAACCTCTAAGCTAAAAGAGAGCCTGTGGTGTCAGAAGGACAAATGTTGAATTTGTGTGTCATTGTGTTCTTCCGCTAAATGGATACAGGATAGGCAGATGTCATGCAGAAGAAAGGAAAATTATGTTCTGGTTGGGGGGATGTAGTTAAAGCCACCGTTCACAGATGATTCTGACATGAGCGAGCGTGTCCCAACAGTGGTCTGCTGTTTACGCTGTCAGATACAGCCGGGACTTCTGGGTAAAAATGCGGCTTCAATCAAACACAAGAACACAATGAAGCCAGCTTGTCAGAGCCATCAGCAATTTGTTGGCATCTGCCAAGTAAAGGAATACTTTACCCAAAACTGAACATTCTGTCATTATTTGCTCACTATCATGCCGTTTGAAAGCCATATGCTGTATCTTCTGTGGAATTTAAAGTGAAAATTGTGAATCTCTACATAGATCTTTTTTATTCAACGACTGTATACTGTATAGTGATCGCAGACTGTCACGCTACAAAGCAAAAAGCATTATAGAAGTTGTTCAGGTGAGTAGTGTACCATCAAACATGGTGCCTGGCACAGCCTTGACATATTACTAATGTCCAGCCGCCGGCATAGGAGCCATATATGAATTGAGAGAGAAAATAGAGTTTATTAGTTAGTAGAAAAGACGTTAAACTGTCTTTGTGGTGTTTCTATAATGCTTTTCACATTTTCTATTCAAAAAATAACAAAAATAACAAAATTTGGGCACAAGTTTGGTTTACTGCAGTTGTATAACATGCAATTTAAT
The DNA here is from genome assembly GCA_036877625.1 of Ambastaia sidthimunki. Taxonomy (NCBI): domain Eukaryota; kingdom Metazoa; phylum Chordata; class Actinopteri; order Cypriniformes; family Botiidae; genus Ambastaia; species Ambastaia sidthimunki. Next base: position 2,679 of record JAZGTK010013732.1, on the reverse strand, counting down.
CAAAATGTAATTAGCAATAAATCTCAACTGTCTTTTTTGGATGTGTTGGATTTTGAAGTACACAATTAGAGAGAGAAGCATGAAAGCATTTAGGATTACTGATGAAACGACAACAGACAGACAGAAAACAGGCACAAGTATGGCAGTTTGATCATGTTTGTTTTCTCCCTCAATCGCAGATCTGAGACGCAGGGACGTGTCGCAGAGGCCACAGCTGCGGTTACCCAATCCAGTCACACCTTTCAGCAAATTACCCCGCTTATTACCCCTCAGTGTGGCACAGCAGCTGTAAATCATACAGAGTTATGGGAACCCAGCAGAGGAGAGCACTTAGCAGAGAGGTGAAATTTCAGCCACGGCCTCAGGGACAGATCTATGCCTGCTGGTGCACCTGGACAGCACACTTCAGTCAAATGACAAAAATCAAAGTCAAAACATAGAGGGACTCGCATGATAAATATGCAGGCAGATGCAAAAGGGTTTGATTCGAAAACAGAGATGTGCAAACAAAATACAAACAAATATTCATATTCATGCATCCTTTCATTGATGTCACAATGCATACAGCCATAATTATGGTATATTTCTTTCATTCATTCAGTGTTAATTGGTACCACATTATCAAATCTTACTACTCATGATCCCACATAGGCTACTCTAAAATATGCATTAAGTAATTGCCATGTAAAAACATGTTTTTAAAAAAAAAAAAAAAAAAACATTAAACATTAACATTAAATCTCAATGTAATTTTTATGGAAGTAAAATCTCTGTTCTTCGCAATACTACTGCAACACTCTGTCAAATAAAAAAATGAAGAAAAACTGTTAAATCAGTAACAATAATATTTCTTGAATTGTAGAATTCAGAATATGTAAACAGTGCAATACAAGTTTACAACAGTCACATCTGACAACTATCCCAATTCATTTATAGGCAACCACACAAACAGTCTGTCAAATACATAATCCTACATGTTGTGATGGAACAAACGTCCTCTGCTTGCCAGAAATGTTTGGCCAGAAACACATAACTGGTTTGGTGGACAGTTACGGTTAAACACTGAAAATTTCAACTTCTGTCATCATTTGTGAGCAGTTACATTAGCATGCAGTTTTGAAATGCGTAGTCCACATTCCTGCCAAAATTATTTCAAGAAAAAATGTGTATAGATTTTTTGCCTTTACTGATTTCAGTTTTGGAATGCATGCTACAAAAATCAGGTTAACATAAGGTGGTTAGATACTGTAGGGTCACTGTACATGTTCTCTAAAACATATGATCTTTTACCCAGTCAGAAACTAATATAACCAGCATGTATGTAAACAGGTAAATTAATAGATTAACAAAATAAATAAATATAATAAGCAATTGTTTAAAAACAAGGCAGTAGGTAACAGTGTAAAGCAAAAACTCAAAAACGTAGTACTGGGCTGAAAACACTGGTTAAATGTGTGCAACAAACCATTGAACAGGAATAATTAAAATAATTATTATTTATTCTTACGATTGATGCAGTGGTCCTGCTGTTCAAATTTAAACACCTTTCTTTAAACTCTAATTTATATTAGTTTGTTTCCTCCTGAAAAATAAATGTTTAAAAAGCAGTAACTGGCAAAAGAACTTCATTTGAGATGTTTAGGAGATGTTTGGTTCTGCTTCAGTGATCTGTTGGCCAGAATATTAACAGAGAGGCTGATTATTCACTACTGAAGCAGAGATATTGCGAGTTTGCATGCGCAACTCCTGCGGTCCCTGATGGGAGCCCTTAAACCTGCAGTTATGAAGGATCATTAGCATTCAAACGCATTTCAGTCAAATCTTTTTGTTTACTAACAGCTGAGAAAAGAACTCTTGCGATGCTTTGAGGGGTGAAATGGAGGTTATGAGCTGTATTGGGATAACTGTGGTTTGCATTGCTTTATTCATTTCTATGAGTTTTTGTATTTATTGGGAAATAGATGATGGAATTTTGCGTTTTTCTAAAGCATTGTGAGCTAAGTTGATCACAGAGACCACTGATGCTAATGTTTCTACGATATTCTTAGTCTCACGATGCTTTTAAGAAACACAGCTCAGAACACCATTGGGACACTTTTTATAGTTTCACCAAAGTAACTTTTGAAATAATATTATGAGTTATCAAAGTCATTGATTTGCTCAGTGGATTTATTACGAAAGATGTAGGTAGACACAAACACTAACCACTTACCTTCTCTGACTCCATTATCTTCTTAAAATCGGTTAGTTAACCTGTTAGTTAACATGTTTTTAAATTAATCTTTAAGTAACACAGATCATGAACTCCAGGCCTTAAAAAAAGTTCCTCAAACAAGAGAATTTTTAGGAAATTTTTATATTTGTCCTGAAAGGGCAGAAAAAATATCCCATCACACATGTTAAACAGATGGACATCCATCACATATGACTTCTTTTGTAATCACATCAAATATCTGCGTTGACTAAAGTGTGTCAAGGGAGGAAACTAGGGTGAGCTTCATTCCTGACACTGCTATAAAAGTGATCATTCTCAACCATTTCCAGCGTCTGTCTCTTCCTATTGATTTAATTTCCAATTTTCGTTGGATGAAATGCCAGCAGTAATTAAAGAACCAACTGTTATTTCACCCAGAAAGTTGGCAAACACGTCTATAATGATGGTGCAACAAGCTGCAGAAC
>JAZGTK010013731.1:0-14144 GCA_036877625.1 Ambastaia sidthimunki | reverse complement strand
AGCATCTTGGAGATGTTGCCACAGTTCTTCTGGATTTAGCCTGTCTCATTTATTTCTGTTTCTTCATGTAATTCCAGACAGACTTGATGATGGTGAGATCAGTTCTCTGTGTGGAGCACCGACTGCTGTCAGACTCCTTGTGCATACAAAACATCTCACTGGATTATAACAATTAATGACAAAATTAATTTATACCTGTCACACAACAGCAACAGACTTAAAAAACTGACTTAAAATGAAAAAACTAAGATGGATAGATACATAGAGAGAGAGAGAGAGAGAGAGAGAGACATCTACAGTCTATGTGGTAAGTTCCCTGTGTGCATTTGTACATTTGTAAGAGAAGCTCAAGTGGCTTCTGTCCTTCAACACTAACATTCCTGATCAACTTACTCTAACTCCACAAAATCACAATAAAATGCACAGCCTGAGCAGTCAATTACTAATAATGGCGTCTCCACCTTCTGGAGGTGTTGGAATAATGCCGTCACTAAAGCTACAAATGGATTCTTCTGCGAGGAGCTCTTCAGAGTGCACGATCTGCCAGAAAAGCTTTCATGTTAATAAAGGAGAGCGTGGAAATAAGTCACGGGCTGCGGTCGGCCTGCGCAGCCGGGCTCTGGCAGTAATGAGGAGAAAGAGAGAGCCAGCCTATTCCCCGTACGTTTGGTTGCCGTCTGAGCCCAATTTCTACCTGGGAAATAGCAGCCAGCTTAAAAGGGGCTTCATAAAGACACGACAATATTCCATTACGGCAGTCCGTTAGTCAACAGTGCAGAGACGCAGCCAATAATCAGCAGTGCATGTCTGTGAATGGATGTTTACATGCCGAACAAGGTCCTTCTTATTGCTTTTAGAAACGTACGTGGAAGTTGTATTAAAAACGTGAAGGGTGAAACGTAATCTTTGAGGGTGCGTTTTTCATCTTTGTGTTCTGAGTTTTTCATTTCCTGTAAAATACAATATCCTGTCCTAAGGACAATTATTCAACCTTTTCTCTGTTCTGTACACACAGATGTAACGCGGATCTTTGAGCGTCCACATTACTTTAGGAAAGATGTTCAAACAGAAATACAAAAAGAAGAATTCATACGAGATTGAATTTTTTTTGTACTTGCTAGAAACGTGTTTCTGATGTGTTAGGGTAAGGTTATTATAGTTAAAACTATTAAAATTATACTAAAACTATTACAATATATCTGTTAACTGAAATGAAATTACATACGGGCATAAATATTATTTTAAAAACCTTAACTAAACAGAAATTGGGTGTTGCCTTAACAAAAAACCTTAAACCAGAAACTGAAATAACAACTGATTCATCTTATATAGCAATAATAAAGATACGTATATCATAATAAAATGACAAAAGCACAAGATAACATAATAGCTAAAAATTACAGTGAAATTAACATGAAAACTAAAAATACAAATAGAAAAGGTAATTAAACTACAATACAACTGAAACTATAATGTGAAGATATATTCTAGAAAATGCATTACAGTCCACATTAAGACTATAAACCTGTCTGAGGACTCACAGCTGTGGACAGTCTGTCACACTCACACACACACACACACACACACACACACACACACACACACACACACACACACACACACGAGCTCTCTGCTAATGAGGTGATTGAATCAGGTGTGTTAAATAAAAGAGACTTGCTGTGTGTTTCTGCAGTAAAGCCATCAGTCCTGCTGACTCAGACATTCACCAGATCCCAACAGATATTACACTTAGAATTGCATTTTAAGTGTATTGATGAAACTTTGAAACACACGTGTGCTATACACATATAAAACAGCACTATAACAGCCTGGTGTGTGTCGTGAAAATGCATTTGCCGAATTCTTTCAGCCAGAGAGAGAACTTTCACTGTGTTGTTACATTTCCTGTTCCTTCTATCTCACTCCATTTGTGAATTTGGTAAGACCATCTTAAAAGGGACTTTCACTGTAAATATCTGCTGGAGGAGGCACTGTCTCTGTTCTGAAGCACATGACTGTTTCATTGTCCTGCCTCACATCTAATGATGCTCTCTGAAAGTCATTTTATCTGCCTTCATCCTACTCGCCCATTTTGTTTTTGCCTTTCACAGAAAAACTTAAAGTTATTCTGGTCTTTTATTTGGACTTTTTGAAATAAGCTACATTTATATATAATTCATATTGTTTAATTGGCAATTTTTATTCAATTTAATATTATTAATTATTCACTAATTTTACTCAAATTCATTTGCATGAATCATTTATTTATAACAAATCTGAATATTAGTTTATATTAAAGTCATTTTAATGTTGAGAGAACATTTCATTTTTTTCATTAAAGCTTTTTAAGTAACAACACTATTTCTCAAAAAAAGACTGTCAGTAGTTTTGCATTTTATTTTGCTGATTTAATGTTATTTACAATCATTTTAAACAAGCATAAGCGTCATTACTTTCACATCACCTCACAGTAAGTACATAAATGTGTTTTCCTAAGTGACGTCTGTCCTCATAGCAACTAAAACTTAAATAAGCATCATGTTTTGTTTATTCTAAATATGGATTTATTGTCGTGGTGAAGAAACTTTGACCAAAACATTAAACTCTTCTAGTGAAAAAAGTCCCTTCTTAGAGCATGATTTTAATGTCAGTGGAGTAGTTGAGTTTTCAGACTGCTTTATCAGAACCCCGAACACTATCAAAATTCTTATCAAAACCTTAAGCCACTACATCCAGATCCAAAACCAGCCCGCAGAGATCAGCTGCTATGGATCAGCACCGCCTCTGTGATTTAAACCTCCCCACCGGGAGTTCTTTGAAGGCCTCAAAAGTCAGTTCTGTGATCAACTTTACGCTCTTAACCAAAGCTATAAAAACTGCAAGACTTTCTTCAACTTTCTCAGTTGTGTGGTGAGTTTGGCGAGATGTTTTGACCGGTACTGGAGGATGTGTTGACAGTGTTCGTCAGAGGAACGTCTGAGACTCTCAGACTGACGCTGAGGGTGGGTGACAGTCTGGGGGTGGAGCGGATGTTCTTGAGGAAAGCTGGTGTTGGTGAGTGTTTGCAGATAGGTGCTCTCTACAGCTCCGTCATTAGTCTGTTTAATTGCGGTGGCACCTCCCACTCAACAGATGGCTACCGTTCAGAAAATCACGCATCGCTAAGAATAGCGGCGGACTTTGACGCTGCGTTACGTTATTTTCTGAATAACTTTTATGGAGAAAGTTTGTAATTACACAAGAGCAAAAGAAAGAGAGATTAATTGACAACACACACAGCTGAGACTAAATGATCGATTTACATAAATTGCTATTTTTTTCCAGGGCAGTTCGGGCCGGTTGGCACAGAAACTGCTTTTTTGCATTTCATTCTGCTGGTTTTTAATAGTTTTTTATTTTATTTAAACATGCGCTACACAGACATCTGTGTTTTTAAGCCAGGTTAAAAGAAGTTCAACTTTAGGAGCACATGCAAGCGTGTCTTATGACCCTCGCATTTTATATTGCAAACGTAATGTGTAAAATCATGTTCTGTGGAACTAATTAGTGGAATTTTTTAACATTATATATCATATTTTTAAAAACACTATTCCTAAGTTGGTAGTGGAATGTTTTAAAAATGTTTGAGAATTAGTTTGAATAACGTTCTGATAACCAAGCAATACGTTAACACAACGTCTAAAAAAATTGACATTTGAGAAGTTACTAGAACATTCACATTCAACATTTTGTCTTTGTTACTTAATGGAAGCAATAAAGAAACATTCTTACAACTGAAACTTGTTAGCTGTACTGTGTTCAAACAGACATACAGACTCAACATGTACCGTCAGTTATAGTCTGTGAAAGCTGTACTGTAGCCTAACTAGTAAAGCATGCCGCTAGGTCATGTCAGGGTCATGGGTTCGACTCCCAGGAAATGCACATAGGCAACCAATAAAATTTACACTTTGGATTAAAGCATGTGCCAAATGCCCAGAAGTAAATTTGTGAAGCTGGACTAAAGGTGAGAACATCCACACATGTGGTGAGCTGACACAATACAGTTAATTAAACAAACAAACAAAAACATCATATTTTCCTGATTAAAAATATAAGCCATTCCAGATGGGTTTAACAAGTTATGATGTTTCAATATTTCCACCAGTCAGGATGTCACACACATTTGCTTGCTGAAGAAAGAGATCTTCTTCATTATGTCAGGGTGAGTTCTTCTTTCAAATAAATTGTTTGGTAATTTGTATATTTACTACAGGAGATTCTGCTTCAGATCAGGTGATGAGGGATGTGAGCCCAGAATGAACTGAATAAATGAAATAATTATATCGACAGAGTTGTGAAGAAACCATGCAGGGGAAAATAGCAAAGGTAGACTGTTTCCACTGCTCAGTACACAGACTCCCTCTCACAAACAGAGACGATACATTACTGCCAGCTAAATTCTGCGTATTGGACATGAAGTCGATCTTTGAAATCTTCTCACTTAGAATAAATCTCATGGGTGATCCAGCTCCCCTGGGTTTCTGTGCTATTTTCTTTTTATAAGTGTATGTCCTGTGCAAATTAAGATTTGGGAACAGTTTTAATTTCTGTGTCTTGTTTCATGCCTGTGGTGATAATTTGCATGGTGAACGTGAGTTAGCACCAGAGGCCTCATACGTCTTTTTCTTTTGTTCTTTGTTTGAGTTTGTGGCAAAACCACTAACTGCTCAGCACAGCAGCTGAGTGGAAAAACAGACTTTTAATTTTAAAGCAAATTATTTGTGGAAAGTGCAACTCAACGGGGCTGATGAAATTGAGGCATGTTGCATGATTTCCAACAAACCATTTTTGACCAACACTTTTTACCAAATATATATGTATGTGCATGCACATCATTTACAGCTTCTGGTTAGCACCTCACTGATATAAACGCTGGTTTATAAACAAAGCACACTGCATTCCTGCAGGTTCATGCAGCTGCTCAGCACAGACTGTGCATGCTGGCAAATCTTCTTTTCATCTCTTATTTGGGCTTAGAATGTGATTCTGGCTGAGATCTTGTATCTCTCACACATCACGGAAGGTCACAGTGTTCGGTGTTAAATGCAAATTGATTTGTGAGTGCCGTTGACCTAACAGCACTACTCAGAGAGCAAGCTCTCCTTACACCGCAGTGAATATTTAACTGAGACCTGCGGAATGGTGTCAGAGAAAATGCATTCAGTGTGAGCATAGCTGCAGTCTTCTCCAGAAATCTGGTTTATATCTACATCTATAACTAGCATTAACATTGTGTTCAAAGTGTGTTCATATTCAGAAAACAATCAGCCTGCCAAACTGAGCCTGATTCAGTCCACAATCAATGATATGTGATAACAGTATGAAGTTTATGCACTTGCTGTGCTACAATGTAGACATCCCAGCTAACATTCTCTCAAAGTTATCAAAAACGTTCTTGCAGTAACATTAGTAGAACATTTTTAACGTTACATATCACATATATCAAATACGTTATTCTTAAGTTGTTAGTGGAACATTTTAAACATTAAAATGTTAATTAAGTTCTTTAATTAAAATTACAGAATTTTAAAAATTATATTAGCCATGGAAACGTTAGATAAATGCTCTCACAACCTAAAATTGTTAGCTGGTATTTGAGAGACTCGGGTATTGATTTTTATGTTTATGCTGTTTATTAATTTCAGAAACGTTGCGCTTATCCACTGCTTAACGCTTTGATGAGCAATCATTAAAAGTTCAACATCACCTCACCTGCATTATTCTTGAGTTCTCAGAAAGTGTGTAACAGTCGATACTTAATTTACCAGCATCTTACACTGAATTCTGTTCAGTGTTGATTAAAAAAACAATTGGGGGGAGAACAGTTCACTCCATTTCAAACATGGGGGTCTCCCTCCGCTAGACCTGAACCCTTTGTGCCAAATCTATGCCTTTGTTTTCAATGGTTATAGACATGTCTGTGGTTATAAACCTGACTGGAAACAGTCCAATTGATCAGAGACAGTTGTGACAGGTGAGAGAGAAATGTCATCGTTGAACAAGGAAGAAAAACCTTCGATTCTCTATGAAGAGTCCCAGCCAGACCAACTGAGTTACGTATTGATCAGATCTATTGTCTGCAGCCATCTTAGCAGGACAAATCATTTCTTATTCAGACCACCTGAAAAGACAGCCCTCGAGAAAGATTTAAACCAGAACCTCACCATAGCAACCACAACGGTCAAGTCAAGTGATCCCACTGCCAAAGTTATAATACAGGGGTGTTTTGCATTGGTTTCAGTAACTCATGAATCACGGCCCACAAGAGATGAGACACTCTGAAGGACCCTCAGCATGCTCCTCTTGAGAAGATTACCATACGCGAGAGGTGTTTACGTCCGTGCCCCATCATTGCCGTGCTCCACATCTGAGACTCTGCGGCAGTGAATGGCTCTCCACATCACCCACACTGAGGCCACCCCCCACTGGTCCTCATTTTCTGCTGTACTGCTCAACACCAGGCTTAGACCTCACAGTCTCTCCCTCTGTGTTTATCTGCAGACCACCCTTATCAGCAGACCACCCTCAAGGGCTGTTAACTCAACAGCCATCGTCTATTAAAGGTGTTTAATGGATCTGTAGGCTGGACTTAAGTAGTTCAGAAGAATTTTATGGTTGGACGTTTTTTTTATTGGGATTGTTAAAAATGTTTTACATTGTCAAAATGTTAATATACATACAGTATATGTACATAAATGGACAATGTATAAAAAATACTCAAAACTAAAGTCCAATAGTATAAACAAATATTTTCTTATTTCTAAAAAACAGAAGTAATGACATGTGGAATTAACATTTTTTTTCCAGATAAAAAACCTGAGACATAGAAACTTCAGTCGAATGTTTTTATTCCTATTACACTATTTATAGTTTTTTACTATTCTTGAATTTTGTCCTCTGCTCTTTTGCATGTGTTTTGAGGCTGGCGTTTCAGCAGTGGTGCATGAGAAGGGCTGGATGTTGTAACTGCCTCAGGCTCTGTCAAATAAATCATGTTGTAGCAATTAAGCTGCTTTCCTCATACGCGAGTACCTGGTGAGAGCGGTTTGAAGTGACTCAATGCATTTTAACTTACAGGAAACATCCTGCTTTAAACAGACAAGCCATTCATTTAACACACAAAGTACACCTAAAACATGTGAAAAATTATTATTTCAAAGTTATGTGTGGGTGTTATTTTTACAAACTGAATTTACACAATATAAACACATTTAGATATCAACTGTTTTAAGTTCATGAGCAGGAACAGAAAATTGTTCGAAGAGCCAAAATGTAAATATTTGTATATAAAATATTAAGTAAATATTAAGTAATTGTAAACTTTGCGTAAATTACGACCCTCCACTTCTGATTGGTTCATGCACTGGAGAGACTGATTCTGATTGGCTGTTAATTGTAAACCCGGCGCACAGAACAAATCTTATTCTAACCATAGTAGGGGAAAAAAAAGCTGGGGAGTCGTAATTTAATGGGGAGTCAGATTTTATTACTACGCTGGTAAATCACTCAAATTGTTAAAAAAATAAATCACGTGATAAATATGATGAATCACAATTACTTCCTGGAAGTAAGTATGGACGCTTCTCGAAGGGTCTTATTCTGTAATGGATTCATTTGCTTTGTGGAATTTGCCCTTTATCATCGGATGCAAGTCCGTTAAATCAACATACAGGTATGAAGTTTATTTCTGATTCTGCATGTTTTGATGTGTACTTCTGAAACCGGTTAGTACATTAAAACGACGACAGGTGAGATTCAATTCACTTCGGTTAAACACATGCTGACGCGCATGCGCTTTTGCTGCTGCGCATGCGTCCTACAAGCTTGTAGTGGAGCACGACGCTTCCGGTTTCTTAAATAATGCGTCCTGTTAAGTCCGCTTTTATTTCGTGTTTTTAACAAGCATGCAATGCGATGAGTGCTGTCTGGTGTCTAATACATCAATAAATGAATGATTATAACGAGCTGGTACTTTTTATTTAATTGGTCAGTTTGACTCACATATGACTCACAGACAAACTCATTGGTGTGAACGACTCATATTCACAGTATGAATCAGAGGAAGCAGTTATTATATAAAAGTAATATATTCAGTAACTGCTAGTCATTACTAAATAAATAATCAGAAACTGTTGTGTTGAACTTAAGGTTTGAGAGACTACAGTTTGATTACTGTCAGGTTGTTTATTTCATAACATACAGTTAATATATTACGTGTTAGATATAAATACATATAAACAAGATATAACTGTATTGGGTATTTAGTAATTGTACTATAATGGTAATGTTTTTGTGTAGTTTTTGTTTATAAAAACTAAAAGTAATATATGCATGTAATGTATGTTAGATTTAATTATGCTTTAAAGTAAATGTTGCCATCTATTTTATTTCTTTACAGTGAAAGCTAATGAGGACTGAGTAAATGGTGACAGAATTTTCTCTCTGGTTTTGTTGAAGGAATAACTAATGTGAGCTGATGGTAGTGCAAATGTTCATGAACAGAAGAATAGGTCTGTATTTATCAGATGTGTTTGCGTTTATTTGTCCATGTGAGTGAAAAGCTGTAAGGGACAGGCAGGGAAGCGAGAGGTTCAGGAGAGATAAATCCGTCAATCTTTCCTGTGTGCTTTTTTTAGGGTTGCAGGAGTTTTTAGGGATTATTTGCCAGGCACTGCAGTGAAGGTCTCAGATACTATCTTACTTCCTCCCCAAAGTCAATTTGTCGTGAAGTATCACAGAGGCACTTCCAAAGAAGTGAATAAAAGATTTATAAAGGCTGTCAAAGTATCTAATGCCTCTGGTTAACGTGAAGCCTTCGTTTTTCTCTGCGGTATGGGCCAGGAATGGTCCCCGGAGGGAAAATGCATTCTGGGCCGTCTGCTGTGTAGTTGCACTATAAACCGTAGGCCGCATCAGAGAGCAGCTAAGTTCAGCCTCAATCAAAAGGGTCACAGATCAAAACTGGTGTGATTGTTTAGAACTACCAAAGGCTGTAACCTTTTTATTGACCTTTCTTTGACCTTTATTGCCCCTTACAGGATTCAGTTACAAAGGCTTCAAAGAACAAGACAAAATATTGAGACACCTGTTTCGGATGTTGGTCACTTTACACTGTTTGTCTTTTTGTCCGAGATCAAAATGCTTCTGTTTGATATAAGGGTTGAAATCAGATCTGGTTTTTTTAATCAAAGAGGTTTATGACATCACCAGAGCACCATCTGATGTTGTTGGATTTATTCATTATTAGATCATTGTTAATTGTCATCACATCAAAATCTGATCCGAGACCTGGCATAACCACAAATGCCGACACGTGTGTGCTGACTTCTTCAAAGTGCTGGTATTTGATCTGCAAAATAATTCGTATAGTGACTCAGAACTTTCAAAAAGTTCATATAAAAAGACACACAGACAGGCCATGCGTATCATAGAGGGTTGCGACTAAAAATACACAAAACAATAATGAAAGGCTCAGGACTGACGGATACAGAAAAGTCAACACACACAGAAAATTGGATTCTCTGAAAAACATTTGCCTCACTTTATTATAAATGCGTTTGGAAATTGAATGCTGTCATTCATTTTTAATTTTGAATTAAGTCTAAATCTTGTTGCTTCTTCAGACTTCATTATCTGTTCTTGTAAACACAGAGTTTTTTATGTATGGAGATATAACGCTGCTGATGAGAGCGGTTCTGTGGTCTTGACTCTGCTGATTGACACAGGCTTTGGATGGTAATGAGCGTAAGATTGGATCAACACTTTTCAATCTGGGTGGCTTGCGACTTGCTTAGCGTGTTGATTGGTGAAAACTGAACGATGTCATTATCATCTCTAGGTGATCATTGGTCACTCATGTAGGGGGCTTTAAACAGTGTTATTGCCAGATGGAGTAAGGAAACTGCTGTTAAAATCATCATTGTTCTGGAACTTGCCTTTTGTCGGTGCGCATTTTGTTTAAAGCTGAAGTGCTTTTTTGTTGAAAACGTTTAATGTTTAAAACGCTTTGTCCTTTCCCAGTTTAATATGTAGAGTAGCTGTAAGTAGGACATTTTTTAATTGATTTCAATGAGTGTAAACACTATGGCTCTGTGGGACTAAACTCACATTGTTGTTGCTTAGGACTCCTGGTCAGACCCCGACACAGCAATATTGTCTCACCCAATGGCACCCAGTATCTGTCTGGCTGATTCATGGCAGATGGGGGGGTTTAGAAACCCTGCAGTTCTGTTTGGTGCAGAAATGGCTCACTTCAGCACTTATTATTTAGTCTTGTAGTTAATTAGTTTTTTAAAAGCTTTATGCTCACATTTGTAAATTAAGTGTTTTCTTTTAATTCAAGAAATATATGACTAGTTTTGTTTTCAAAAGCCTCACACACAAGAGCTGGAAATGAGAGGTGGAAATTTCTCCATAGAGGTGGAAATGAGGAAAAAAATAGCTTTTCATAGAAAAAAAAGTGTAACCTCAACATAAAAAATAAAGACTAATTCCAAATAAAGATGCTAATTAATGCTTCATTCAATAGCAGTAAACACCTTTGCTATGTTTTGGCTGACAATAACAAATGCTGTGCAAACCTGCCACATTTTTAGCTCAATAGCACCACCAGTGGTGTAACTGTGAACTTCAGTTAAGGAGATGCTGCAGAGATTTCATCCTTGCTCAGTAAAGACCTGCAGACATTTTCTCTGTATTTATATACAAATCACCGTTATAAGGCAGTTTTCATATAATGTACATGTTTGTTATTGCTAAAGAGCTTGTGAGGCTAGTGTGACAAACCAGGTTAATACATAAACTTTATTTAGTCATGTACAACAGCTATTTTGAGAGCTTTGAGAAGCACAGTTCCAGTACAAGATCAATTTATGAATATTTGAGGCGAAATAATATTTAAAGGAACGTTTCACCCCAAAATGAACATTCTGTCTTTATTTTCTTATTTCTCGTGGAACTTGAAAAGAGAAATTCTGAGGAATTGTACTGGTCGCTGTTTTCCACGCAGTTACGATGATGACTGGTGCTTTAAAGTTTCAAAAAGGATCCATAAAAGCACCATAAAAGTAACATTTAAAATGATCCATATGACTTGGGCGCTATATACAATGTTTTCTGAGGCCATTGAAAGCTTTGTGAGAACAGACAGACATCTAAGCCATCAACATCACAAATTACATTGAAGTGACTTGAGGGTGAGGTCATAATGACAGAATCTTCATTTTTCAGTCAACTACTCTTTTAAATAAAGGTGATTGTTTCTAAATGAGTGCTCGGTGCAATGCTGGAATATCCCCAGTAACCGAACCCAGGCTGTTCTCCTGCTTTTAATTAATTCGTGACAAGGCAGGGAAGAACCTCAACCCTCAAAAGTTTGTGAGGTGACTCTGCAGACCTTTGTGGGCGTGAAAACACGAGTCACTTGTATTCCCTTTATTGTTTTCACCCAGCCTGCATGCGAGCACATATCAGACCTTAATTGCTCTGTGTAAAATCTGCGTAGCTCTGTCTGGTGTAAAATACAGCCCAAAATGGCGTAGTAATTTGGCCAGGGGGAGCAATATAGCTCTCTGTTTCCATGGCACTGATGTGATTTTAATCACCAGCCCTCACTCTATTGTGGCCAATCGTTCTAGAGGCTTCTCTGCCCTGGAGGAGCCCTTTTCATCATCAGTGACTGAGACCAAACTGCCTCACCCTGCCAGGAAGTTATGAGTGGAGCAGGTGCGGGCGTAAAGCCTGACTTGTTACTTTCACGCTTTATACGGCACCTGTGTAGAGGTTGTTGCCAAGGTCGGTCCATTTTGTCTTGTAGTTCTGACTCACAGTAGCAGATGTTGCTTTAAAATGAACTTATGTATGCGAGAATGCGGGAATGTATTTTGATTATCCAGTAAAGCATCGTTTGGGGATCTTTGCGCAGCGTTATGACATAATTACAGAACCGAACCGCCTGTGCGTTCCTGAAAAATGCAGTCAGATCATCATTCACAGCAGCTAGTAGCTCACGTTTTACTATTGGGTTTAATGTACATTCCTGTCTGCCGGTTAGGCTAAAGCTGTGACTGTGTCATTTTTGGCTCTCCATCGCCACCTCTGTTTGAAATGTAAAATTGCAGGTTACATTACATACTTAATATTACCAGATTTGACATTTATACCAGGATTGACATTTTCTAGGAAATCAGATCGGACAGCTGAAATGATAAATTATTATTATAAACTTACGGGGTGTGGAGATCGTGTTGATCACTGATCTGTCTTGTACTTACTCAATAAGTGATGTTAGTTTATTTTTAACTCAAAAAAAGTTACAGATTACAGCTTTAAGTAGTTCTTTATGAAGTTTGATAGCCTATAAAGTGTATATGTTAATGACAGGCACTTTAATAGCATAAATGAGGTTTTGTTGCTAGCAAAGTTGCTAGCAAACTTGGGCTTAGGGCTGTTCTTTTATCACCAGCAGCCAATCAGAATTGTCATGACGTTATTATGTTCCTACAGTTGCAGGGTGATTAATCACATGGTATTTACAGCTCAGGTGATTGGCTACAAACACTGTCATTGAGATGAACGGGAAAACTAATGGATGGCTTTTCTCCAGGTATTTCAGAACTTCTTGATCAGAACTCTTAGTGACAGACTAATTCAGTTTCTCCCCGTGTAGAGTCCTCCAATGGACGCTGATGAAATATCTATTATAATATGATGAAATTTTTGCGATATTGCTTGCCAAAAAATGTAATTAGTCAGAATACATGGCTACTTTTGGATGACTGTCAATAGAGACACCTGCTTTTTGTTGACGGTGGATAATTGTTGAGACTAACCAACCAAGTTCTGAAACCCCAGTCTTAGATTTCTAAGGGTGACCGCTGTATTGAAATAGCTTAAACCAAAACTTAAAGCTGCAATCTATAACTTCTGCCTCTCTACCGCCATCTCTGTTTGAAACATAAAATTGCAGGTCTCTTTACATACTTTTAATTGTTTGTTAAAGTGAATTGAAATGTCAGCCAAACTGACATTTCAATGGAAATTGGACCAACAGTTCAAATTAAATAGTGAGATAAGCAGTAAGATAAGCAGATTTTATTGATCACTGATGTACTTGCTCAATAACTGATTTGTGTTCATTTTTAACCAAAACTGTTTCAGACTGTTGCAGATTTTAAGATAAATTTGCCTGCGTCTTTTTTAGGAGTTTGTCAACTAACGTTACAGATCAGCCAGATAACGTCACATAAACGCACATAACGTTTATAAATCACATAAACGTGGTACTTCAGAGCAGATGGGCCAGCAGAGAGCCTGATGTTTTTTTTGTAAGACAAACAGAAGGCAGCAAAAAATGTAGTTTAATAACTGTACAGCATCATTTTGTGTGCAAGATTCTGCTGCAGATATATTTATTATCTATTATTAAAAAAAATCACACAGAACACACACTGCTAATGATTAACTTTACTTCTTGTAAATTTGTCCCAGTTTGAGGTTAAGGTTGTCGACATGGCTGCAATTATACAGCAGAACAAGCGGTTTGCAAGGTCAGACCGCACTGCTCACAGTATTGCTGGAATGTTTACTATTAGTAGCTCTTGTGTGACACCGGCATCTAATGTCAATCTAACCTTTCAGCTTTGTCGGTGCATAAATTCCCGGCAAACATCAGCAGACTGTTACAGGCCAGGATGACTCGGAATGCCCTTTGAAATTCTTGCTGGTGATCAGAGAACGTAAAGCGCTGCCCTTTTCTCTCTCCTTTGGAAGGAAGCTGACCGAGAGATTGGCTACACTACTTTCTCTGGAGCCTTTGTGCTGGGTGCGAGCGTCTCTCATTACCACGGCCTCGGGTTCACTTGTAGTCTTTTAGATTCAATTAAGCTCTCGCGCCCGGGAAACTGTTGAAGGGCATTTTGATCAAGCGAGGCTTTCAGGGAACTGGAAAGGTCAGTGAAGAAACACGTAGGGGAAAAAAAAAGTTTCGCATTCAGGGCCGCAAATGCGTTTCACGTGGCGCAAAACAAATATTGGAGTTTTAGGGGACGAGGGGCAAGTTGTCACACTTTGTGAGGTGAATATTTCTCAGGGTGGGGATGTTT